>CAIGRB010090427.1:17733-36617 GCA_903798255.1 Fraxinus quadrangulata | reverse complement strand
ATCCTTTTCCACAGCCACTTGAAGTGAATATGGTGACAGCTGGTTTCAAGAATGCGTAGCCAAAATTCAAGCTGGTGGTAGATGATGGAGAAGAAGATTCTGGGTTACAGCCCAGTATTTTTGAACGTATAGGAAAGGAACCTAGAAAGGGCAAAAGCATCCTGTGTGCTAGACGTAAGGGAGAAGTGAAGAAAAACATGGAAAGACCAGAAGCATGGCGATTTCACCATCAGCCTAATATTACTCCAAATTCCCAACCCGATGGAGGATGGGGTATGTCATTCTATGGGAAATCGCCTTTCAATAAACAATGAGAGAACATTCAAGCTGCAACCTTGCCAACCCAATATATGGCATTCATTCCAGTATAATGCAGGAAGGGTTGTAACCTTTAACGAAATGACTAGGACCCAACAAAGGCATTTTCAACGGAACTATTGACGAATGATGAGACAGTAACAAGGATCGCCACGTCCGAAGATGCCTAAATTGCTTGAGGTGGCCAACAAAAATGTTCTGAAAAATGATAAAGAGGCTAGCATGGGTGAATAAATGGAAGAGTTACCAAAAAGTTCTTCTGGGAGATCAAAATTTAAGCATGGAAAGAGAGATGAAAATAAAAGAGATCCAGGGCAACCCTTCACTCTTCAATTTGGTACCTTACCTCTTATTATGGCTTATAATTATCTACTAGCCAATGAATTCAAAAGTAAAGAAAGTGAAGAGAAAGAAATGGAAGATAATGAAGAAGTTTATAACGAGGAAGAAGCATGCGTGCTAGAATGTGAAGAAGGTCAGACATCTCAGGAAGTATATGATGAGGAAAAGGATGACAGCATGACTGACATGGAGGAGGAAATTGATCTAGAAGCAGAAAGGAAAAGAAGAGGAGTGTCACACAACACTTTATTCAAGCAATTGCATCAAGAAGGTGTTTGCGAAGTGGATTTGTTGGGCGAACCATCTGGACATTCCTTTTACTACTATGTATTATATGGGAAGCCCAAGAGAAGGGTGAGAGTGCATTCCTCTATTAAATATAGGTCACCTCCAAAAATATTGTCTCCTCCAACGGGTTGGATAACTAAAGAACAAGCATTAGAAGAAAGTAAGGAGAAGAATCAAGAAACAGAGACTCAAGGTGAAATATTGCTTGTGAATTTGTTACAAGGGAATAATTTGATGAAGGATAAACAAGAAGTGGAGATAGATGCGGCTAAAAAGGTCATCTTTCAGAGACCAACTATGAAGTTAACCAAGCACTTGAAGACCTTTATACGTGAAGGCCTTAGTCAATGGCATACCTATGGTAAAAGTACTCATTGACAATGGAGCAGCCATAAATACCATTCCGTCCAGGATGATGAGAAAATTTGCAAAGATAGAAAGTGATATGATCCCAACAAAAATGATTCTCACAAGTTTCAATGGGAGAACAACTTCAACTAAAGGGATAATGCCACTAGACATAACCGTAGGAACAACTACAAGGACTACAGTCTTCTTTGTGATAGATGATCCTACTAGTTACAATGTGCTACTAGGAAGTGATTGGATTCATGGGAGTCATTGTATACCTTCTTCCCTCCACCAATGCTTGGTTTTATAGAATGACAAAGGCGAAGTAAAAGTGGTGCAAGCAAACCATAGGCCGTTTGTTGCATAAGCAAATTCAGTAGAACGATTCATGTACAAAAGAAATTATGGACTTGTCGGGGTAGTTCAAGATGGGGAAGAGACTTAAATTGTTGCACGGAGCGAAGAGCCATTTTTAGTGGATGCACTTACTGAAATGTTCAATCAAATGAGGCCAAATATAGTGGCCCTTAAAGAGCCAGTAATTGGCAAAAGGACCTTCAATGAGCTTTGATGAGTTATCAACAACAAAAAGATATGGCCGATATTCAAGCCTTCAAAGCCAAGTTAATGGCTTTCAATAAGGAATTTAAAGCAAAGACAAAAGAAGAAGTAGCAGCACTAAAGACGTTGAAGAACAAACTAGTAGTGTTCAAATTGGAACAGAGTATTGGTCGAGAAGTCAATAAAGTGGATTGCTTGGAAGAGAGAGTATCTACAAGGAACCTAGGTGATGAAGTAATGAGAATCATAAAGCCTGGATATGCTCAAGTACAAGACCTTTTGATAAAGGTTAACATTGACGACGAAGGGAAAGATCGTCCAACATTTATCGATCAAGCGCTGGGTCAAGAGGTCAGTAATAAATTAATCACTTTATTAAAGGAGTATAAGGATTGTTTTGCTTGGAAGTATGAACATATGCCTGGTTTAGATAAGAGTCTGGTAGAACATAGGTTACCAACTAAACCGAAATATAAACCTCATAAACAACCTTCTAGGCGCTTTGCTCTTAATGTGTTACTTGAAGTAAAGAAAGAAATAGAGAGATTATTAAAGGCGGACTTTATTAGAACAGCCAGATATGTTGAATGGTTGTCTAATATTGTACTGGTGTTAAAAAAGAATGGTAATATTAGGGTGTGCATAGATTTAGGGAATTTAAACTTAGCGACGCCCAAAGATGAATATTCAATGCCTACAGTAGATTCCTTAGTAGATTCGACTGTCGGACATGTAATGTATTCTTTTATGGACGGATATTCAGGATACAACCAAATTTATATAGCCGAGGAAGATGTACATAAAATTGCCTTTAGATGCCTTAGGTCTTTAGGATGTTTTGAATGGATAGTTATGTCTTTCGGCTTGAAAAATGAATGGGCAACTTTTCAAAGGGCAATGAATATAATTTTTCACGACATGATAGGCGAATTTGTTGAAATCTATGTAGATGACATAGTGGTTAAATCTATTCAAGAGGAGGACCATTTTGAACAATTAAGACGCTCATTTGAGTGAATGAGGCAAAACAAACTAAAATTGAATCACTTGAAATGTGTATTTGGTGTTAATACAGGAAATTTCCTTGGTTTTTTAGTACACAAAAAAAGAATTGAACTTGATAAAAATAAAGCGAAAGCCATTATTGAAGCCAACCCACCTAGTAACAAGAAAGGATTGCAAATATTTCTAGGCCAAGTAAACTTTTTAAGGCGTTTCATTTCTAATTGTGCAGGGCGAACAAAAACTTTTTCGCATTTTCTAAAGCTGAAAAATCAAGACGAATTCGTCTGGAAGGAAGAACATCAAAAGGATTTTGATAGCCCGAAGACATATTTGTCAAATCCACCGGTGTTAGTATCGCGTATCCAAGGACGACCAATGAAGGTGTACATATCGGCTGAACAATAATCAATAGCCGGGATGGTCACACAAGAAGACCAATTTGGCAAAGAAATGACGATTTATTACTTGAGTAGATAGTTGACAAAATGTGAATGTAATTATTCTGCTATCGAAAAATTATGTCTTACTTTATATTTCACATATACAAAACTAAGGGCCTATTTACGGCCTGTGACTGTTTATCTAGTTTCTAAAGTAAATTTAGTTAAGTATATGTTCTCTCGCCCTGTTTTACACCAAAAGATATGCCTTTGGACTTTAGCATTATTAGAATTTGAAATACAATATATCTCCCAAAAGGCAGTTAAACATCAAGCGTTGACTAACTTTTTTGGCCTATCATCCATACCTTGACATGCCTAAAGAAATGGAATTGGAAATTGATTCATTCGAAATAAAATCTTGGGTTTTGTACTTTGATGGATCAAAAACTTCCAGAGGTGCAGGGATAGGAATAGTCTTAATAAATCCTTTAGGAATTTATTATAAATTTGCTTTCACTTTAGATAGAATGTGTACCAATAATCAAGCTGAATACGAATCTTTGATTGTGGGTTTGGAGCTGTTAATAGAATTGGCAATAAAAAATGTGATTATTAGGGGTAATTCCCAATTATTAATTTACCAATTGATTGGTGATTTCAAATGCCAAAGTAGTTCTGTCATAAGTCAATACAAAATCGTCCTAGAATTATTGGAAGAATTTGATCAAGTGGAGTTTCAATACGTTAATCGAATGTATAATGATTTAGCAAACGAATTAGCCCAAATGGCTTCAGGTTATTCAAAGTTGCTAAATTTGGAATCCATTTGCGAGTATGGGATAATATTACCTATAGTACAACGGAGGGCGAGAATGAGTGATGTTCATTGCATACATAATGGAGATGCAATAGATTGGAGAGCAGAAATAAAAGGTTTTTTGAAAGAACCTGACAAAGATGGTAATAGGAAAATGAGCTTATGCTCATTAAATTACGTATTAATAGAGGACGAACTGTTCAAGAAATGCTCAGATGGTGTGCTATTGAAATGTGTGAGTTTGCAAAAGGCCAAAACAATTATGGCTACATGAAGAAATATGTGGAGCCCATCGGGCTGGCCAAAGAATTAGATGGTTAATTGTTATGAGTGGATATTTTTGACCCAAAATAGGAGAATCATGTGTCCAGCACGCAAAAAGTTGTTTAGCATGCCAAAAGCATGGTTCAATACAAAGGGTGTCAGCAAGAGAAATGGCACCAATTATTAAACGTTGGTCATTTAAAGGTTGGGCGATAGATCTGATAGGGAAGATTTATCCCCGGTCGTCCAAGCAACATACGTCTATAATAGTAGCAACAGATTTCTTCACTAAGTGGGTAGAAGCAGTACCCTTAAAAGAGATTTCTCAGAAAAGTATTATAAACTTTATTCGTGATCACATTATTTATAGATTTGGGATACCACAAACTCTAATGATGGATCACAGAACTTCTTTAAATGGAGATCAAGTGAAGGAATTCTTGAGCGAATTTGGAGTTAAGCTAGTAAACTTCACACCTTATTACGCTCAATCCCATGGACAGACAGAATCTTCTAATAAGATTCTAAAAAATATCATAAGAAAAATGATAAAGGAAAATGCTAGAAATTGGCATGAATTTTTAAATAAAGCTTTATGGGCTTATAGGACGTCACCACGTTCAAGTACCAAGGTAATCCCTTTTCAACTTACTTATGAACAAGAGGTTGTTTTGCCTATAAAAATTAATGTGCAATCGATTAGATTTGGTTTGCAAAACAACTTGAGCGATGACCAGTATGCAGAATCACTATCCCAAAATTTATTGGAGTTGAACGAGTTAAGGTTGGACGTCCTAGATAGATTGCAGGTACAGAAGCAAAAAATGGCTAAGTCCTATAACAAAAAAGTCATAGCTAAGTCCTTTAGCCAGGGCGATTTGGTTTTGAAAACGATACTTCCTTTGAATAATAAAGATCCAAAATATGGTAAATGGTCACCGAATTGGGAAGGACCATATAAAGTGAAAGGTGCATTGCCTAATGGGGCTTACCATTTAGAAAATTTAGATGGCACAAAACACGTGAGGTTATCAATGGTAATTATTTAAAGAAATATGTTCCTTCCATATGGGAAGATAAGCAAATATAAGGGAAAGCCATACATAAGTAAAGTCAAGATATTGGGCACATGCCATATGATTAAAACATAATAAAGTTAGTTGGACGATTGCATCCAAATAAAACAAGAACGAAGTACGTTCAATTAAAACCTCTCATTATCAAAAATCATCTACAAACCAAAAGGTATAAGATGTAAATGTTCTGTAAGTCACAGTTGGAAGCGAGCTATCATTATTCTTGTATCAAATACATAAGAAAGGAAATTAGCCTTTGTCCCTTTCCTAAATGCATTGCCTTCCTAAATGTATCGATGTAACGGTAGGCAAATGGTCAGAGCAGTACTCTCAGCAAGCAATTGTCCTCAAGAATTCATTTTGGAGATCATGAATGGGAAAGGCGCTGAGAAGACCTTCATTGACCAAAAAAATATTTCCTATATCTCCCATACCAAAAAAGACATCAAGACAAATGGTGAAAGTCGATCATTTGAAATGCCAAGCGATGGCAATAGATTGGTTTTTTTTTTAGAGTAAGGATGAAGACGATGAAAGTGTAAGAAAGGCGCAGCTTTATAGAGGCTGGAAGGCAAAGGGATGAAATACGAAATGTCATATAAGTGTATGGTTCCAGTCATGGGGAAGACACTCGAAATTTCAAAAGGTTCAATCCATGTAAAGATTCCACAAAGGAAATGTGCACGAATACGGTATAAGGTCAATAATTAAGTTTGAGAGTAAAATGACAATTATGTCATTCAAAAAATTGGGGAGCATATATCTCAACCTCCGCCTTGGCATTTGTTCCAGTAAGGGTGTCATGGAACAACTCCTTCAAATTAAAAAATTGAGCCCAAATAGGCAAAAAGGTGCTCACGTCATTCATGATAGAATGAGGTTGCACATAAGTTGGAATTAAATGAGCAGGAAAAGGAAAAAAGGAAGAGATTGAATCTAAGTTATAAAAGAATGCAAAAAGTCCCTATTAGACATATTAACAGGGTTTAGTTGGTTGATTACCAACCCATAACAACTGGCTAAAGTAGGAGGAGCCGATGGAGCACCAAATTGAGGAAAATATGCTCTCAACCACAATTGAGCGAGCCAAAGAGGCTCACTGCCAGTAGGAGATGCACCACTTCTCAACTGGAATTGGAGGGAAGCCATGCCTCTATAGAAGATAGCTAAGAATAATGAGCAAAGATTTAAAGACCTATCACGCGCTAAGTTATACGCTATAGGCAAATAAATCTTGGAAGGTTTAAGGCTAGGAACACAAAGAACATATTTACAGAGCCAAACTTGAAGAAAGGCAACACGTTCAACATAGGTAGGTTCAGCGCCAGATTTATTATAGAGTTCTTGCATGCCCGAATAAGAATCGGTGAGTTTGTTGTCAAATTTTGGGGCAGCGGTAGAAACCAAAATGGCAGGAAAAAAGGTAGAAGATTCGCCAGGGCTCCAACATCCCTCAGAGTAATAGACATGGGACCCAGTGGAAAGATGAAAGTATAATACTCAAACGACCAAAAACTCAATGAAACAGGGAAAAGCACAGGGTCATAAATTAGGGGACGACGAGTAATTTCTAACAAATCAGAAATTCCTGCCCGATCAAAAATTACCTTGGTAGGGNGGTCATAAATTGGGGAGTGAAGAGTAATTTCTAACAAATTAGAAATTCCCGCCCGATCAAAAATTGCCTTGGTAGGGCCATGCTTTGACATACGTGCATGCCAACAACGAAAAGTAGTATCAGTTTTAGGCCAAGTACGAATACCTCTTTCGCGATTGGCTTTAACGGCAAAGGGTTCAGAAAAAGAGGGTCTTAAGTGTACCAAAAAAACTTGCGCGCCGCTACTTGCCCCCATAGAATCAACATCCTGAAAAGATGGGCCTAAGAAGAACTCATGAAGATCAGGATTGGCCGATGAAAGGTACGTTGAATTTATATATGGCCTAGAAAGAAGCTCTTGGAAATCTTCAAACCTAAGGGAATTGTCCGAAAGGCTTTTTGAAGTAGCCATTTGCTGCAAATTTCTCGAAGATCTTGGGAGTGTTTGTGGGAAAAGAATCAAGAAGATAAACAGTAACTTTATAGATGAGAAGACACATGGCGAGGCAGAACGTGGGTATAATAACGCGAAGAAGTGGCGTATTCTTTGGTTTAATAGGGGTTGTGTGATATTGCATCTTTTAGGGATATAGAAGGTCATTGCCAAACAAGATAATGATTGGAATTCGCCGTCTTTCCTAGATTCCAAGTATCGCGGGAAAATATAAAAGATTAATATGGCAAAAGATTAATAATTGGATATTAATTTTGTCATATTGGGGGGTAATTGTTGATATACAAAAATAATAAGGCCCAATTAAATGGCTCAGAGAATGAAGCCCAGCTAAGGAATTCGAATGATGGATCTAAACAAGATCGTGTGAAAGTCCAAGACGGAGTTATGTAATGAAAGTCCATCATCGCTCAAGCCTGATATACGCCCAAGTAGTAGATGCCCGTTGTCCCTCAAACCTGCAAGACGCCCAAGTGACAAAGAACCCTCGTCGCTCAAACCTGTGAGACGCTCAAGATATGGGCGAGGATAATGTCTTATTACTATTTAAAGTATTAGACAGTTTATTAAAACGGTTCATCCTACAATCCATGAATCTCGGTTGCAAGCAATAAAATAATAGGAGAAGTGGTAGCGGTTATAAACAGTTTCTTTGACAAGCCATCCATAATGGAGAAGGTGGATAGTTGTAGGGCGATCAGTTCCTAACGGTTATACAACAACTGTCGAATTCTGTATAAAGGAGAAAAGAGAGCATAGAAGAAGTGACCACAATCAATCAACTCTCGAACAAAGAATTATGTAATTTCATTCCTTTATTTTTCTCGTTAAAGTTTTCAATTTATTTGTGTACTTGTGCCTCTTGGAGTCGTTTTGTTTCTTGTAAATTGTACTCTTCATAAATAAAGTATCACTCGTTGGGACTTTGTCTTGAGAGGTTTGTTCCTTTACACGATTGTCTGAACCTTATTTTTAATTGTTAGCGATTTTCGCGCGAAACATAAACAGATAACGATCCCAGGAAAGAATGACTAAGGAAACTAGTACTAGCAGCCACTCATCTAATTCATTGGCTCAGAAAGGCCATTTTATTGTGTATACAGCTGATAAAAAGCATTATGCTTTCCCGATAGCCTATATTCTCAACAATTGCATATTGAGGGTGTTAAACAATCCAAAGAAATAAAGAAAAAGAAGAGGAGGTTAGGGTTTCATTGATACTGTATAATGAAATTGAATACAAAAAGATAATTTAACCTAAATACAAAGATACTATATATAGGCTAAACAAAGTTTTTAAAAGTTGATTTTAAAAAAAAGTTTTTAAATTTTTTTGAAATAGATTAATGCGATGATGTCAAATCATGATTGTCAACAAATCTTGTCAACCATCATTGTACATGTAACATAAATGATATAAGAATACAAAAACTATTTGCTTACCATAGATACCCACCTCTGATCAATCATCTGTAAAGGGAAATTGAGTTGAATAATACTATAACGATGCAAATGAAACATTGGTACGCTTTTCTAGACTTTTCCCACGCCGCTGTCCTTCTAATTAAGAAAAAAATACACCTTCTATCAAGTTCATGAAAGTTAATGCTATTGTAACTCGACTTAGCAATAATCCATATACGTGATCAAATAAATATTCGACGATGAAGTGTTTATGACCAAGTATATATCAATTAAAATATAAAACTATTCTGTCTAAATTTCAAGTCAACTTAAGGTGCTTGAGGTCAAGTAAAGATTGTTTTCAATAAACTAAGGATTTTAAAAAGTACGTATGAATCACAAGAAAAAAAGGAAAAAAAAAAATTGTGCTGATTTACTTATTAAGAATTTGTCTAGTTTTTTAATATTCGTGGGTTAAAAATTCAAAAGGATATACACGACCAACAGAATTGTACTGACCTACTAGAATTGTCAAACATTTAAATCTGCTTTCGATTCTTTTAAAAAGTCGAGTTGCTTGTTTGAATATTTTCCAAGATGTCATAACTGTTGACCTCATATTTTTTACACCATGTATGTTCGTGGTGCTGCGAAAATTAATAACACAAACAATGAACAGTTCTAAAATCCCGTGTTTGAATTTTAAGCAAACAACTTGAATCACAATACATCCCGTGAATTATATATTTATGTACATTTGTCAAACAAGTTCCATATGATTCACATTTTTCGGATAAATATTTCAAGCAATATGAAAATGAAGTCTGAGGTAGGCGCTGAAAGTCTTAATTGGCAGCTTATACGTAGATGATTCTTTTTACTCTACAATTCAAATACAGTTAGCCGCTGCAATTAATTAATTATAATTTCCTTCTGTTGGCTGCACCACTCACATCACCTGTCAATATTTATTCATCCCCACAATCCCAATTGCTTATCCTACTCATTTAGGTTTATCAGATTAGAATGCTTAATGAACTCATTATAAAATTATAGTGAACGATAGATTAAATTATAGGTGGATAGTATTATTTGATTATTTACTTTTTCTAAAGTGTTATTTATTATATATTTTTATTCGACTTAAACTCATCTCTAACTTTCACATTATGTTGTACATGGTTCATAGCGAACCCACAGTTTCTTTTCTTTGTGGTGAAAGTCCTTCTCTTTGATGATAGACTGCACCTCTTCTTTGTTTTACTCATGTAAATAACATTCTTTAGATTTAAAATAAGATAATATTATCCAATTCAGTCCACCATAATATTATTTACTTAGGACTATTCATTACAATTTTATATTAAGATTCTTATACAATATAATTTGGTGCATAGAACGCACCCTTAATGTCAAAGTCTCGAATATCTTCACTACGTTAATAAAAGGAAAATTCTTTAGTTAATTCTTACGGTCTATTTTGTTACGAGTACAAATGCTCGAATGGAATATGACACGACTTAAGAGAGGAGATAAAGAGAAAATTTATTTTGTAGGGATGGAGGGTAGGTCATGCCCATCAACATTAAAATAATGCTATTCGTAGTGATGACAATCGAGTCGAGCGGCTCGTCGGCTCGTAAAAAACGAGCCAAGAGCCTCTATGACGAGTGACGAGCCCAAGCACGGCTCGGCTCGTCCAAATTTTTTTTTATTATTTATTATTAATTTTTTCAAAGGTCTAACTATATTTCAAAAAAAATAATATATAGGCATCGGCTCGTGGCGAGCATGAGTCGAGCTCGGCCCATTGTCATCACTAGCTATTCGTTATCAATTGTAACTAATGTTGGAGTGTGACTCTCAAAATTATTATCTTGTTTAAGAAATTTTGAAGATTTTTCCTAGATGATTGATTATAATTTCGTCGACGGGATGGAACTCATGCAATCACTTTTCCATTCTACCTAACAAAAAAAAGCATTAATTAAGCACCCCAAGGATGACCATTCTCATAAAAAGGATGCTACTTCCACGCACATTCAAGGCAGGAAAAAGATGGCAAACAGCCAACCAATTTTGTCAAACTGTTCACATTTTCTGAAAATCAGTCATCAGCATTTTGTACACAACCAAAGACCTTTGTTGTTGGAATTTGGTTTAAAGATTGAATAATTTAGTTAAATATAAAATTTGAAAAGTGACTTTATGTCAATTTTGATCAAATATTTGGACTTGATCCGATAGTCAAATTATAAATATAAATAAACTAAATTATTCTACTCATCTAGTAAATCGTCGTGGTATATTTGAAATTTCAAAATCAATTTCGGATAAATGAGAAATTACGGTTCAAAGTTAAAAAGAAAAGAGAAAAAACTGGCTGAAAATTCGTCTAACTTCATCGCTCGCCTAGCGCTCCAGCGATAAGACTGTCGCTCGAACGATAGGCAAGCGAAAAAGATTCTGAACAGGTGTCACTAGCGCTAGAGCGAGAATCCAGCGACAACAAGGGATACTTCCATTCATGAACGATGTTGAGTTTTGGGACCTATCACTTCACTCACAACCTTTTCTCTTTTATAAATAGGATCATTTGGACGTCCATTATGCATCTCATATCATTTTGCATTGAACATTATATAAAAAACACTCCAAAAATCATTCCAAAATTTATTTTCTTGTAGAGAGAAGAAAAATTGTTGGAGTTCGCTGTTGTTTGTGGTTTGAAGTACTTCTATCACAAGTTGCATCCGTTGTATCTTGGGAGATAAATGCCATAATCCGTTTTCACCGTTGCGGGGCAATTTTATCTTAAGGAAAAAGTGTTGATCGCTTGTCTCGTATTTCTCTTCATTCACTTTCCCTTAATTTCTTTCTTTCTTTTTGATACATACATACACTGTCTGCCGGCATTTACTGTATAAATTTCTTAACCCCTCCTATTGCTATTAACAGTCACCTTGTGTTAAAAATGGTACCATTCACTAAAATACATGTTACAACATCTATAAATATAGTCTCGTAGTTCTCAGCATAATTTGTGAGGAAGAGGAAGGAGGGGAAAATATCAAAACTCAAAAGATATTTTATTAAAAAGCATAGTGGGATAATACAAAATGGGGGACATTGATGGAGTAAACTCTGCTCCGTTAACTCCTCGGCCAGCATCTGTGGCTCCAACGCCGCCTATAGCCCAAACTCCGTCCATAATAGTGTCGGCTCCTCCTTCGCAATTCCATTCCCCATCTTTGACCCGCTCGCCACTCCTGACTCCCGGTGGCACTGCGAGGAAAACACCAAGATTTAGAACTCCAAGGTTCATTACTCCCTTGGGAAGCCCTATAAGGAAGGCCCTGAAACTCACAAAGCTCGACCCACAGGATGCTTGGCTTCCAATTACTGAGTCCAGAAATGGAAATGCATACTATGCAGCTTATCATACTTTGTGTTCTGGTATTGGAATTCAGGCCCTTGTTCTCCCTGTCGCATTCACCATTCTTGGCTGGTAATTATGCATATAGGCTATAGGGCTTTCTAAATTCATATTAATATCTCCATGAATTATATATATATAATCATTAATGTTATATCTTTCTGATTGCAGGACGTGGGGTGTGATTTGCTTAACACTGGCATTTATATGGCAGCTGTACACACTATATTTACTTGTGCAACTCCATGAATCACACGAAAATGGTATTCGATACAGTAGATACATGCAATTAGCAAGTGCAACTTTTGGTGAAAAACTCTCCAAGTTCTTGGCTGCGTTTCCAATCATGTATCTATCAGGGGGTACATGCGTGGCTCTGATTGTGATCGGAGGCTCAACCTCTAAGATGTTCTATCAGACTCTGTGTGGAACCACATGCACCTCTAAGCCATTGACCACCGTGGAGTGGTACCTAGTGTTTACATGTGCTGCGGTGCTTCTGTCTCAGTTTCCAAACATGAACTCAATTGCTGGTGTGTCTCTGATCGGGGCTATTACTGCCGTCGGTTATTGCACCATGATATGGATAGTGTCCGTTGCTGAGGGCAGGCTATCTAATGTGTCGTACAATCCAGTGAGATCTGGAACGGAAATTGCAAAGATTTTTGATGTTCTGAATGCACTTGGGATCATTTCTTTTGCTTTCAGAGGCCATAATCTCATTCTTGAAATCCAGGTGAACTTGTTGTTTTGTTGTCCAAAATTTGCAATAACTGTATATGCTTTCAATTTATTAGAACTATGCAATGATTTAAATTTTAATTCCAATTAATCTGCTGAATAATCTTTTTAGATGTATAATTCAAATCATATCATTAGGTTTTTTTTTATACGAAGTCTTAAAATTTTCGAAAATCAATACCTAAAATCTTCCGTTACACAGGCCATTGAAGTTCAATGTACTTTCCCCTTTAGAAAAATGGAAAAAGAAAAATTGTTAGTTCTTTGACTTTGACCAACCTAACCTGGCTTGTGAGAGTACAGGTTAAGCAAACCCCAACGAAATATAAGCGATGAATTTGACTTTTTAATAAACCTTTATTTTCTATAATTTTGAATGGGATGTGATACTAATTTTTCAATTGACATTAATTTTTTTGACAAACCCATTTGTACAATTTTGACTGCTACAGGCTACCATGCCTTCTGATGAGAAGCATCCCTCGAGCGTGCCAATGTGGAGAGGTGTAAAAGGTGCATATACGATCGTAGCATTGTGTTTATTCCCACTTGCTATTGGGGGCTATTGGGCTTATGGTCACATGGTAATTAAGTTCATATATATGGTTAATTCAATAAACTTTAAAGTTATTAATTAAATCTTTAGTTCATTGACTGATTTTTTTCATTTTTGACAGATTCCAGCCAACGGTGGCATGCTAACAGCGTTGTACACCTTTCACAGCCAAGATGTTGCACGATCTATACTAGGGTTGATAAGTTTCTTTGTCATAGTTAATGCGGTGAGCTCGTTCCAAATTTACGGTATGCCAATGTTTGACGACATGGAATCAATTTACATCAAGAGGTTTAAGAAGCCATGCCCGTGGTGGCTCCGAGCAATCATCAGAGCTATGTTTGGATACGGGTGCTTCTTTATTGCAGTGGCAATTCCATTCCTGGGTAGTGTGGCTGGTTTAATAGGAGGAATTGCATTACCAGTGACTTTGGCTTACCCATGTTTCATGTGGCTTAAGATGAAGAAACCGAAGATGTATAGTCCAATATGGTGGCTCAACTGGGGATTGGGTCTTCTTGGAATGGGATTGAGTGGAATTTTAATTGCTGCTGGTCTGTATGTTGTGATAGACACTGGTATTCAAGTTAGCTTCTTTAAGCCTCACTAATAATTAATCATGGAATCAAAATTCAGTAAGGAATATAGGGTTAGAAGTAGAAATAAAGGGATAAAAATGTGTGACCCTTGTTTCTATTCTTAATTTTTTTCTTGATCTCGTTTTCGGGTGAGAACGTAAAATAGTACAAGCTAGTGATAGGTGCAGTGCGGAGAAATTCCATTATATTTGTTACTTGTAATTTTGGTTTCTTGTACTTATATGTGAACTTTGTAAGAGAAAATGAATTACTAGTAAATTTTACCTTTGTCTTGTGTTTCAAATATCTCAACCATCCTTACGTAAAGCAACAATTTTTGTTTTCACGGAAACTTCAAATAAAATTTATGCAAATGTACATTCATTTATAGGAAATTTGAGCCTCTGAGGGAATCATTTCTTGGTGGTTGGTCCAAGAATTGCTTTTAGTACACGCACTTGTGTATGTGAAAACACAGAAACGAGTATTCTATTACCAAAATAAACAGACAAAAACCTTGGAACCTGGCTACCATTTTAACCAACCATGCTAAATTTAATCTGTTTCCAATAAACTTCAGGAGCTCCTTTAAGACGATATTATATATGACATTGTACACATGGGGCACCTTACTATTTGTGTCAACCGTCCAAACTGATATTTCTTAATTTTCTATGATTGTCATGAGTGACAGAAACCTAGTCTACAGCGCTGATGTTCCCATACAAAAATCTCTAATGTTGATAAAGCATCTACAACAGGGGTAAATTAAAATTCACTAAATAAAAACCTATGCAGAATACACATTTTTCGGTGATTACACCTCTATATAAGACTTGCCCATGGCGTTCAAGTTCACTTAGCTTGTTACAAGTATTTCGCAATCTTGAAATATATCCACATTAGCACTTCATTTTCATCTTAATTTATCTTTTAGAGAGAGAGAGAGAGAGAGAGAGAGAGAGAGAGAGAGAATAGCAAAGCAATACCCTCAAGGCCATGCCAATAACACTTCCATGGTGCCTCCACTAGAGGCCAAAGAGCATGGATGTTTCGATTTTATGAGAAAAGATAGAAAGGTGAAAGAAAAAAACTCAAGACGATATTGTAATGGCAGATCTTGACACAGTCAAAAGGATCAAAGAGGGGCAAAAGCAGACTCCGACGGATGAGCTTCAACACTCTCATAGCCACTCAAGCTTGGTACATTTCATAATTCTAGCCATCTTTTTTCTAAATAATATTTCGTAAGCCATCTGTTCAAGATAATTTATTGTCCATTACATTGTTCAAATTTTCAGTCTAGCAAGGAAGAAGTAGAAGTCGAGAAGAAGAAGAAGAAGAAGAAGAAGAAGAAGAAGAAGGGTTGAAGGAGGTGATCAATGATAAGATATCTGGAGATAAAGGAGAAGCACTGAGCACAATGACACGTGCATTCCCATTGAAAAATGCAATGAAGAAGCAAATGTTGAAACAGCTCAGCCAGAAGGGTTTCTGTAGAAGATTAAAGAAAAACTTCCAGGCCAGCACAAGAAGGCGGGAAAAGACACTGAAACTCCAGATGCATACCAGCATTCCCCAGGAAGTGATGCAAAGGAGAAGAAAGGGATAATGGACAAGAGCAAGGAGAAGTTGACTGGACAACATAACCAAAAAGAAGATTAATTGCCTTGCAAAAATTTGAAATGATTCTAGAAATAGTTTCCTTGTTAAGTTACGTTTGTTGCTATTGAATTGAAGAAGATTGAATTGTATTGAAAAAATGAGAAAACTCAATGTACCAGTACATTACTTCCGTGTATAAATATATAGCAAGAATTGACCTAACTAATATTTACACCAATACAATGATGACACGAGTGATCAACATCCATAGCTAACTGAATTGAGCTGGATAAAGTTGTTGCATGACGAGCTGGAGCAGGAGCTGGATAAAGTTGTTGCAAGATGAGCTGGATCATGATCAATATTCTGTTACTTCCCCTCAAGATGGACAATGAAGATTGATGACAGCCATCTTGGACAATAAAGAGAATAATGAATTTGCAGGAAGAGGTTTAGTGAATAAATCTGCCAACTGATGTTGTGTTCAAACTAGAAGCAGCTTGACAAAACCATCATTTATCATAGAAATGACAATCTATTTCAATGTCCTTGGTTCGGTCATGGAATATTGGATTACCTGCAATGTGTAACAAAAAATGAGCGCAGGAGTGTTGACAGCAATCTAAAAGTCTTGTAACAGCTTGTTAGATTTTAGTTGTTATGTAATTGGCAATTCTATAAACAAAAGGACTGAGTTGTACTATGTTTAAAAAGTCAATGAGTAATGTGCAAATTGTTGAAAATAGGGTTATTAGGTCTAGGGTTCGAGAATAGCAAAAGGAGGAAAAACGGAGCGGATTTTCGCAAATGTTGAACAGCTCAGCCAGAAGTGAATTTTATTGTTATCGAGAGAGACAATATGGTTTAAACACATTATAATACACATTGTAATGTTCGATAGAGGATAAAGATATACATCTATACTTTATATGATTTCAATAGATGTTCTAGTGCTTGTTAATGTATTTTTCATCGAGATAGGAGGGTCACATGAGGGGAATAAATTTGATCTCTATCGAGAGAGACTTCCAATTCAATTAGTAACATTGACCAACATAAATGATTTCAAATTATCACTTTAATAGTTATACTAAAAATAGAATAATAAGGGGGATTCGACATCTTAGTAATGCATCTTACATATTTGAAAAACACATTTGCTTATTTTTCATTAGTTTAATTGATAATTCAAGCATTAGTATACAAAAATCACAAATTTATTTGCTATTCGATTAAAGTTGCAATTCATTTTAACTCGATCAAATATGTAGTTCTCGTGAGTTCGACACTTTATTCATCATGTTATTACTTGACCACGATCCCGTTTACTTGCGGGAAATCAAACGATCAAGTTTTTGGTGTCGTTGCCGGAGACCATTGTATTTAATTAGTTTTAATTAATTTTAACTTTAATTTGAATTTTTATTCCTTATTTATTTTTAATTTGATTACTACTTTAATTAATTTTAGTTTTAACATTTTCTTTTGTTATTTACTTTTCTTTGTTTTTCTTTTTATATCGTTTAACTAACCCCCTACAATTTTAATCTAACTTGTATTAGTATTCTCTCTTTGTACTTTTTAGATATTTATTAATGATTATGACATTGGTAAAATAATAAAATTGTTGCAATAACAAATCTCTACATAGATGGTCAAGATATGCTTGGAGGATATCCAAGTTGTGAAGATTGTTACGCGGTACATTGTACTGAAAAATACTTGTTCTCTTACATTAGTTTACACAGGTTGAAACTTTTGAGATTTCGAAAATATTTGATGTGTAGAAAACAAGCAATTGAAAAATCTGATGAAGAGTACATGCTCATGGGAGATTTTGTACCTAACGATTGGGATGAGGACATCAAACTTGTGGGAGATGGTCCTTCCCTATTGAACGAGATGATACTTGCAAAGTACTTTAAAGAACTTACCAAATTGGATGAAAATGATATACTTATAGGAGATTACATGTACCGGGAAGGATTTCAACAATGGAGAACAATCCAATCGAAGGAGTCAACGGGACCGACTTCTCATTGTCTATATATCTAGATTGTGGACTGATCATTCAACCCGAAGATATATCGACTATGGAAGAAGGGATTAAAGAGAATGACGAGTTAATCACAATGAAATCAAACAACGATGTGGCAATCAATGAGAATGAAATAAACTCACATTTTTCCGACTTTAATAATTGTCCAAAAATTGATTTTGTGATTAAGTCCGATGTAGGAGTGAAAGTCTACATAGTTGAAATTGAATCACATGAAATAGAAAAGTCATATTACATCGAAAAGGGCAAGGTAGAAGTTTGGAGACTAAATGAAAAGTGGATCAAAACCAAACGAAGGAAAATGGGCAAGGCAATCCAAAGCCTTCTTTAAGTGTCCGTGATTCAATTGCGAAAGTCGAGCTAAAGACTATAAAAAAACGCTTGTTGGGAGGCAATCCAATTTTCTAATGATTTTATTTATTTTCCTTTCTGTGCCGCATTGCATATAGATTTATTTTGATTATTAGTTTGTATTAGACATATGCACGTTTCAATTTATAGAGTATCACCATCCTATCATGGTTCCCCTTAGATATTGAATTTATTGTTGGTTATTTCGATTGTTTGGACTAAGTAACACATGTTTTAGGTTATTTAATCTTTAATGTTTGATTTGACCTCAATGTGCAGGAACATGACGTCGTGGAATACTCAAACCAACACAGACCAAGGGGAAAGCATGATGAAAAAGATTGTCTAGCCGTCACACATAGTGCCTCATACCTTCAATAGAAAAATACGAGAAATACATTTTTCCTTTTCTTCCTCGTCCCTTTATATTCTTATTTATATTTTATGACATTGAGGACAATGTCGATTTTAAGTTTGGGGGTGGGTAAAATTTTGAGTTTTATTATTATTATTATTATTATTATTATTATTATTATTATTATTATGTGTGTGCTTGTTTTTCATTATTGATTTATTATATAATAGAAAAAAATATTCAAAAAAATATTTGAAAATTTTTGTTTTAGGTTGTGTGCTTGTGTGGGTTAGACAGTCTATCTGACAATGATGATTAAACTTGAGATTTGGTGTTGATTTAT
>CAIGRB010090426.1:8890-20734 GCA_903798255.1 Fraxinus quadrangulata | reverse complement strand
AGACCGGAGTGTTGTTTTAGATTGATGAGGGGCCAATTTGAAACAACTGAAAGATGGTGACTATTCAGTTACTATTACTACTATTTTATATATGGGTTATGGTCCCCAATTGTTGGTGGCTTTTCAATTTTCTCTACATCCCCATCAATAGAGATTAAAATCTAAAGGTGAAGGGCACCAATCAATTGGAAGATCCTAATCCGTCCAGGCAAACAATCAATCATCTATGGATTCAGGTATGTTTGTAATTTCGTTATTTTCTCAGATTCAACGTGGAGTATGAATGTTAATTAGGGTTTGTAAGGATTTAATTAATAAATCTATGATCCCTAATGTTGAATTTAAATCTAACAGAAATATGTTCTTTTTCCCAGTTTAGGCTTCAGTATGAGGCTTCCTTTAATTTTTTTAATTTGCTTCCTTTAGTTGAAATCGGAATAATTAACTGTCTTTTGGTTGATCTGACTTAATTATTTCGTGTTTAATTTTACTTTACTATTTTAACCTCTAAGTGCCCATCATAGAATACATATTCAAAAAGTGGACTTGATTTTTGAAAATGTTGAATGTAGTAAAAATATTTGTTGTGCTTAATCATGTTTAATACAATAGATCTGTCATTAGAATGTTTTTGAAATGCAGCTGGATATGCTTTTCAATCCCTGAGGCCAACAAACAATATAGTGAGGGGTCCCATAATAACATTATATTCTGCGATACATTCTAAAATGTGATGATGTTGGATGTTGGTTGAGATGACTTCTTGTTGATCTTCCACCATGGAAGCTGGGACCCTGACTATATAATACTGAAATTGTTAGAAGAGCTTGGTGGTCCACGTAATCCTTACAAGTAAATTGCTTTATATTTGGTTGAATTTTAACTTAGACAGGTTTTATACTCTTAACTATTTGTCTAATTATATTGAGGTTATCAACAATATGCTGCTAATTGGCTGTATTATGACATTTTCTCCACCTTTTTAGTGTACGAAGGAAAAATCAATTGGCATATTGAATTGTTTAGGAGGATGCATTCCACATCAAAAGGATGGGATAACCAACTAGCTGAGTCCCAATATGTAAGATATATAGCTTATTACACAAAGATCTTAACATTAATATTATTTACTTTAACAACCTTTTGATATTGTATAATAGAAAGAAATGGAGAAGTTACAACAATTACAAGCAGAGCTAGAAGATGAAGCAACTGTCATGGATGAAGTAGAAATATGTGCTCAAGTTCTTGGTAAGAGTTCTGGGACTATTTCTGGGATTGGACCTACTCTGCGTAAATCATATAGAAACGTAGTCACAACTCTCCCTAAATTGATACAACAGTTGGAAATTCTTACCCAATGAGATAAAGAAAAGGATAAAGCTATTAGTGAGCTTACATAAAGTCTCGAACAACAAGTGTTACTTAACTAGATTCTTGTAGCATCTTCCTAGAAGACCGACCAATGATCCGCCTCCATCGCCTCCACCCCCGCCATTAGTTGGTGCTGCAGTACTATGATTATATTATTGAAGTTACAATTTATATTTTTGTGGTTAAATATTAGACATTTATGATTATACTTTGACTAGTAGTACTCGTTATTCGTGCAGTACAATTTTCTTCTACGGCGTCATTTTTTTGTTAAATTTAGTAATTTTGCATGTACAAAATTGAAACATTGGACAACTTATTAGTAGGAACAAAAAATATTAATTATAAAAGCATTGATACATACATAAAGCAACCACATATTGGTTGATAATATTTATTCTACAACCAAATTATGGTCACTAGAAAATAAGAAAAAAAATTATTGTCATTCACCGAACAAGATTTTAGTTGCTGATGCTTACATTGTCCTTTAGCAACCAATAATTGGTCACTAAAGTTATCTATGTATACCGACCAATGATTGGTCCAAGAAAGGTAGCACTATTCANCCAAATTATGGTCACTAGAAAATAAGAAAAAAAATTATTGTCATTCACCGAACAAGATTTTAGTTGCTGATGCTTACATTGTCCTTTAGCAACCAATAATTGGTCACTAAAGTTATCAATGTTTACCAACCAATGATTGGTCCAAGAATTGTAGCACTATTCACCTACCATGGGTTGGTCGCTATTTCATTATCTTCACCAACCAATTATTGGTTGTTGTTAGTGTGAAAATATTTTATCCTAATATATTTACCGACCACCCATATTGGTCGCTAAAACCATTCGACGATAGTAAATCTACCAATTTTTTCCTTTATCAGCCACCAAAAATCAAACCCTGTAGCAACCAATATGTGGTCGTTGGAGGTTACATGTGTAGCGACCAATTATAGTGGTTGCTGAAGAGATTTACCAATGGTGATTTTGCGACCATTAATTGACCACAAATATTTGGTCGCAAAAAACACCCAGCAACCAAGAAATAACATTTTGCAACCAACAATATTATGCAATTTTTTTGTAGTGTATATAGTACAAGCACAAAATATTGGTTGCGATATATGTATGTGTGTGTTATATTGTTTGACAATGTTTTGATTCTAGTTATTGCTCCCCAAAGCAATATCAGCGATAATTTAATTTATCATTTCTTATCACCAATGCGAGTCTTGTGGTAGTGATATTTTTGTCTCCAATTGATCAACTCTGCAAAGATAACTATGAAAACTCAAATTTAATTTTTAAAAATAAAAATAATTTGTTTGTTATAATCAAAACATAAAGTCAACTATAGGCCAACAATTATCCTATTTTTGATAATGACAAACAAAAATGATTTGCTGCAAACTAATAAAGGATAAAAACTTTAGATATCACATATGATTCATATATTCCCCCTATTTTTTATACATATATTCTCCCTATCTTATACAAGTTGGGCATATCACATTTATATCATATTTGTTAAACAATGTTAAACACATATATGCATATCATTTTATATGTTTTCCCCCATTTGGTATAAGCAAAAAGTATGAACGTGGGAAACCGAAAACACATAGATCAAATAAAGTACAATCATAGTCACAAATAATAGGAAGTAAATGTCATCCAAACCAACACAAGATTTTCAAAACATAAAAATAGAGTTATCCATAAAAGAAGCTGTAAAAGAAGCTGCATAAAGTTATCCATAAAAGAGTTATCCAAGACATAGATATAAAATGTAAACTAAAGTTACTACTCTGGAGGCGGTGGGGGAAAGTGAGAATAGAAGGCATTTGCTAAACTTGCATTGTCGTCTGTTAAGCTTGAATGACATCTTGTTGGGCTTGGGTGACAACATGTTGGACTTGCAATTGGTTAATCATTTCGTCGAGACCGTCAATAGAGAATGTAAGTAAATCAATGCACTCCTAGTAGAGATTATAGTGATCTTCGATAAATGTGAAACTACTGATCGAAAAAGGTGGAACACTACAACCAAGAATGTCGTAAGGATTTGGAACTTGTGGCACATCATCAGCGTCATCATCTTTATCGCCATTGAAGAATAGAGTGGAAGGACTCGAGGTCAGGTCGAAACCCTTTGTGTGTGCTACCCATTGATCGAGTTCTTTTAGTATTTTCATCTGTTTAAGAGTTTGAATATTGATGGTGTCGATAGGGCAAAGTTTAAAAAATGTCTCATCATTTAAAGGAAGATCAAAATGTTTAAAAAAAATTGTAAGAAGCATGCCATAAGGTAGAGCTTTAACATGACGAGTGGGATGAATAATTTTCATGAGACCTAGTGCAATAGTTGGAAAATCTAATTTATGCCCGACAAGAAAGGAATCGATAATGAAAAGATCAAAATTATTTAGTTCATCCCGATGACCATTTCGAGGAAGAATGACACGTGCAATCATGTTTTGTAAAATTTTACATAGAAGAATAAGTTGATTGCACTAAGTTTGGTGATATTCTCTATGTCCTTCTCGGTGACTTGACGACACGATTCTGTAGGATTATATCCTTCAAAAAGGGATGAGTTTTATGAAGAGTTTCACACACTTCAAGCTCGAGAATATCTCAGATGAGAGCTTTGTGAATGGTAATGCGGGTGTTTTTTGTAAACAAGAAGTCTCATTCGAACAAGGAGCAATGACTGTGTTTTTTGTAAAATTCTTTTATGAGACAAAGATATGCACGATCTTCTAATATAGCGATTGACACCCAATCCATATATTCAAAATATTCCTTTTGTGAAATAAGGGATACTTCAATAGTAAAATCAGCGAAATCAATATTTTTATCTCTTAAAATTGGAGATTTTTCAAAAATGTTGGTTGGCACTTCGATTTCATGTCAAATTCTTCGTCAGAGGATGGTGGAAGAGATCTTCTCATGGTGCTAGTAAGTCATTTTCCCACTCTTTTGGACTCCGACATTGAAATAAAATCGATGAAGTAGAGGAGAAATGAAGAAGAAAAAAATGGGACTAAGGTTCGATTTTGGTGGAAGAAAATTTGAAATCTTGAGAGATTTGAAATGTATAAGCGACACGTTTTATGATTTTGGAGGTTACTCGAAGATTTGAGATGGAAATAGGAAAGATTTAAGGAAGATGAAATGAGGAAAATGGGAGAGAAATGAGGCTATTACGTATTTTTTAAAATTCTAAAATTGGAGGGTTGTATAGAAGAATTAGAAGGCATTGTATTCGAGTATGGAACGTGAAAAAAGAATCGTCGAATTTACGCTAGCATGTCGTCTAGCTGATGCTTGAGCATCCAAAACAGAATCATTGTCATCCACGCGTCGTCCAGCTTTCGCTCGTGCGACATACCTCTAGCTCGCTTGTCGCTAAAACGATTGTGTTTTCCGAGAAACCCTAATTTACGTTTTTCAAGAGTTTTATTTATCGTATACTACCTAAACACTTCCTATTATAAATATACAATGCCCAATACATTTTTGCTGGTGGTTGATCATTCTTTTAGATTTTCATAACATCATTCAAGATCCAAGAACACATCCAACAATCTAAATTAACTTTTTGATTCTTGAGATCAATCAACCACAAGTCTAAGAAAAATATCAGAATTCATATAATCGAAAACACCCACTTCCTAAATATCATTAGGAAGATATTTTCGCAACAACTTCAGAGGTTGCTCAAGATTGAGAGAGGTTGGATCAGAAGCATAGGAAGAGTACAAGAACAATGTGTTATTGGTGTTCCATTAGACAATTCTAGAAGATCAGGAGCATATGTGAGTGAAGTACGTTCCAACAGGTCTTGGAGATTGTAGGAATTGGGCCCCTGTTTGGTTCGAATTAAAATCCGATTTAATCCAAATCAACGTCAAATAATCAATATTAACCACATCTTTTATGGGTCCCACAACTTTTCAACCACACATTTCAAAAACTTCTATCACAATCTACTAAAAATCTAATTTTAATCTCTACCAAACACCCTCTAGATCAGTGAGTCTAGTGGGTTTTTTGGACTAGATTATACTATAAGTTCTTATTGTCTATAGTAGAAATTATTTGCTTGGTCCGGAAGTTTTTACCTTGTTAAGGATTTTTCTGTCATCAAATCTTGTGTTATTTACTACTTTAATTATTTATTGAGGCAATTAAACATAAAATAATTTGATTTGATTGATTAAACATTTAGAATAATTATTTATTGCGGCAATTAAACATAAAATAATTTGACTTGATTGATTAAACATTTAGAACAATTAAAAAGTGACTTGTTGCTTTTAATTGATAAATTTAATTTCACATTATTCGCCTATTAGGTGATTTTAGGTTGAACTTGTAACCTTCATAAACTATCATTTAACATTCATGAATCAGTTTAATCACAATCAAATGATAAGGAGAAGACAGTTAATATTTTCTAATCAATTCTAAGGTGGTAACCCATACCAAAATAGAAATTTTTAAAGCTATGATTGCATGTATTTTGGTCTCCCTAATTTTGGCCCACACAGTTGACTTGTTTGGGTTGGTTGCAGAGTATTAGGACAAAACATTTAAATATAATTTAGTATATTCCAAATTAATTAATAAGTCAATCACTTTTTTATCATATCCTTCCTTCGTTGGGTATAAATATGCGATTGAATTTCCTACAAGAAGAAAAAAAATTCTTCTCAAAATTCTTTTCCTTGAAATAAATTACCCAAAAAAAAAAAAAAAGAAAAAACAGAAAAAATGGAGCCTGTTGGAGCCTTTCTTGATGAAGAATGGGAATCATTGAGCAAAATGTTTTCCAGTGAAGATTCTGATTTCATGCTGAATTTGCATGGCAGTGACTTGTTTTCGAATAAAGTTGAAAATGGGTTGAGCTTCTTGGCTAAATATACAGAAGAAAATGTGGCTGCTGGGGTTGAGGATGCTGTATTCTTTCCCTCGGATATTCTTGACAGTACTACCGATTTTTACTATGTTTCTCAAGAAACAAGCAATAGCAGTGCTGAAATTGACAAAGTCTTGTTTCCCAATCAAGTAAATATTGTTAATTTCCCAGATCGTGTAATAAGTGACACAACTGATGATCATAATTTATTAATTATTTCGAATTTTTCTGAAAATCACTTGATGGAAGATCATTTAGGCAGTGGAAAAATGGGCTATGCAGAAATGGGTGATTATGTCAAGGAAATGCAGTTCAAGAGGAAGTCTGAAACTCCAGAAGAAAAAATGGAAGAAAATTCATCTGAAAGTCCTAAAAAAAAGCTAGGGTTTCTGGAACTGTGAGTAGAATCAGTTCAACCATGTTTAAATTTTCTTGTTATGTTTTTATAGTGTATCTAAAGGATTAATTAAATCAATGTGTGCAGGCATCAAGGAAGAAGAACAAGAAAGTTACTCAAAATAGCAACGAAGAATTAAAAGAGACTAATGGTGGAGGAAGTGGCCCGACTTCCAGTAGTTGCATCTCTGAGGATGACTGCAATGGTTCTCAAGAACTAAATGAAGGGGAAAATTCAGAATCCAAAGCCTCAGACAGTCTGAAATCAAATGGAAAAGCAAGAACCAGCAGGGGTTCTGCAACTGATCATCAAAGCCTTTATGCAAAGGTATGTAATAACTTGACATGATCGGAATAAGGTTATATACATTCTCGGTGAGTCATCCGAGGGTTTCTGATCCCATGTTATCCAATTTTCCAGAAAAGAAGAGAAAGGATTAATGAGAGATTGAGAATCTTGCAGAACATTGTCCCAAATGGAACAAAGGTAAAACATTAACTTATACTAATCAATTCTAACAAGTTAATTTTGTGCTAGAATCAAAGTACAACTTAAAATTCCACAAAACTAAGTTTCGAAATGGAATGCATCAGGTTGACATTAGCACAATGCTCGAAGAGGCTGTCCATTATGTAAAGTTTTTACAGGTTCAAATTAAGGTATGGCTAAAAATTTATTACTCGTCATCTTCCTTTACTTTATCCAAGATATAGGACACGTTAGTTACTTAGTAGTCAACTCTCAGCACAACTGGACAATAGAAAAGATTTTAGAATATAAATCTAAATTTATACTTGTTTGCAGTTATTAAGCTCTGATGATCTGTGGATGTATGCTCCTATTGCATACAATCGCAAGGACATTGGCCTTTATTAGAAGATTTCTCCAACTTTATTGCCTCAGAATTGATGCAGCAGCTGCTTAATTATGTACTTAAAAAGTTAATTTGTAGTTGTTCTGACTTGTAATGAATTAAACCATGATGACAGAATTTCTCATGTTTTATGTTATAACAAACCGAGATCCAGAGCCAGAGGGCTTTGCCTTGTTCAAGATTCGCAAATCTGCTCATGTATTGTATACGTACAAAATGTTAATAGTGCAGCTCATTTAACTTATGAGAATATGGGAATTTCCGAAATCTACTATTAGATCCTCCGGTCATATAGTGCAGCTCATTCAACTTCTATAAAAGCTTTAAAACAGCAAATAAACCTTGGGCCAATTTTTAATTTTTTTGGCGTTAATAATTATAATAAGTTTACTGCTTCAATTTACAGATGGATATAAAATTTAAATGATTTAATTTTTTTAATTGAATCAGGCTGGAATGTCAAGAATTTGAAAAATAAGTCATCATTAGAAAAAGAAATCTGGAAATTGTAGAATATTACAGTTCATGGAAACTAGTCCTTAGATGAATGTCTCAGCATATTCTAAATCTCATTTGAAAATATCTTTTGATATTATTTCTTTGATGATTGTCATGAAATTCTGTTTCATTAAAGTACATGAAATATTGCTCGAGTGTTGAAATCAATCTTTATTGACTCAGACTTTATGACTTCTCTGATATTCTTTGATGTTTCGAGCTTGTATTTCCTTGTAGTGATCCATGTCTTATTAAAATATGCTTAAAAGTTGCTATATAACGTGCAAATGTTAATGTTGACCTCGGTTTCCGATGGGAAAGTGTGGTAAACAGATTTTGATTCCAATCACATCCACAAGTAAGGCTCGTGCATACTTGATCAAACTGTTAAATGTACTTTGGCATTCTCCAACAGTGTGAGAGGCGGCTGTGACCAATCCGACGGTTAAATCAGTCAACTTATATATTTGAGTATGGGATGAACATTGAACAAAAGCCACAAGAATGTGTATGATAACTAGTTGCTAAGAGAATATGTTGAAAATGTTTTGCTGAATTTTGATGGATGCCCAAATCATGTTTGTTTCTCTGGCCCAAGTCCTTTTAGGCCCACATCCGTATCTAACAAAGGAAGAATCTAGAATTGTGAAAATCTATTACTTCGAGGGCCTCTTCTGCAATTAAGTTGTAGACTTTCATTTCAGGTTAAGAGACTTTTCATTTTCTTTCCAGTACGCAGCAGTTTTCTTCTTCCTTACATTTTTCTCTCTGTAAATTGATCTCCATTTTTCTTGTGTGAATTTTCGTGAGATAGGAGAGTAGAGTGATGAACTCTTGTATGAGTTCATGAGTATTGCTCAAGGATTGTGTGATTTTTGCTGTTTTGTGGGTATGTATTGTAACTCGACATTCTGCCTATTTTTGGACGGTTTCTAGTGGATTTGAGTTTATTTCTTGCGGATGCTCAACGGGGATTAGACGTTAGAAACGGTCGCCGAACCTCGGGGCCTTTGGGCCGAAAAATCTCGTATTGATCTTATTATTCTTGTTACTTTATTTCTGTATTTTCGTTTACAAATCGAAGTCTTAAATTCTTTTGGGACCTACAGTGGTATCGGAGCATAGGAGAAATTTTGGTAGTTGATTCGTGTTATTGCTCTTTTGGGTTTGATGTTTTTTTTTTTTAGAAATTTTTTGGGTTCTCCGAACACGAGTTGTTTCTGATGTTGAGATTGTGGATCTTGAAAATTTTTGTTACTAAATTCCATTACTCAGTTGTGTCTCGTTTAGATATGTTGTTTTGTACACTAAGTTCTTGTAAATCGGTTCAACTCACACTGAGTTTAGCGAGTTGGGTTGAGTCACACTGAGTCATACTGAGTTTACACGGAGTCACACCAAGTTTGCCTTTTACAGTATACACGAGTCCTTTTTTTTTTTTTTTTTTTGCCGTCAAGTATCACAGTATATATAACTGATATTTTTAAAGGTTTTTGGAATCAAGGTTTTTTATTAAAATTAGGTTTTCGAGAATCTCCTCTAACTCTACCATTGTCTAGGGGTCCCTGTGAGAACCCTATAATCTGAGGGGATTAGGGCTTCGATTCAAGAAACCAATTCTATTCAGAAATTCTGTTTTCTTGCAACAATGTAGATACTGAGATATACGAAAAATTCTTTAATTCTGTTTTTGACTTCTGTATATACTATTGACCTGTACTGACATTGGAATTGATCTGTTCAGGGGTTGATATTACTATTTTGAATTGTTCTTCACTAGAGGTACATTTTTCAAAAACCCCTTGTTGCTTACTGTGTGTGAGCATAATTGTATAGTGTTTTTAAATTCTATTGAGTAATCTGTGGATTATTCTTGCATATTACTGCCTTATAAATTGAATTATCTGATATTGTTGACTGTGATATATCTTTGGCTATATCATATCAGTACACTGAACACACTACTGTACACCGTGACCTCTAAAATTGATGTTCAAATGTGGGATGGCAAAAGAGACTTTAGTCTCTGGCGCCAGAAAATTAAGGCTCTTATGTTACAATTAAAGTGTGCAAAGGCCATTGATAAATCTTGGCCAAAAGGTCTATCTGAGACCAGAAAAATTGAACAAGATGAATTGGCCTGGAGCACTATGTTTCTGCACTTTTTTGATTCTGTGATAAGGAAAGTAGGAGAAACTAAGACTGATGTAGAACTTTGGACTGCTTTAGAGAAACAGTACCTCAATAAGACTCTGCCAAATAAATGTTTTCTCTGGAGACAATTCTTTAGTTTTAACTTTGATCGTAGTCTTGATACAGAAGAGAATATAGACAGATTTAATAAGATCACACAAGACTTAGCAAACTGTAAGGAGAAGATCTCTAATGACCAGAAAGTAGTTGGTCTACTTACTGCTCTAGGAGATAAATACAAAGATATAAGAAATGCTCTAGAGTATGGTAGGAGTAATCTTACTGTTGAAATAATTCACAGTTCTCTTCTGACTAGAGAACTGGGATTGAAATCTGAACACAAAGAGGTGTTCCATGTTGAGGGTGTGGGAAGAAATTAGAAATCCTACACTAAGGGTGTGAGTAATTTCGGTCATTCCAACTTCAACAATGATAAAAAGTTTAACAAAAGAAAGTGGAGTAATAGTAAAGGAAAGGACAAGAAACCTAATAAAGGTAAGGACAACAACAAGAAATGTTTTTACTGTGGTAGAACTGGGCACTTTAATAAAGATTACTTCAAAAAGGCCAATGACCAAAAGAATGAGTCTAATACTGGAAATGCTACTATTGCTACTACTTCTAACTATAAAGAAGCTGGAGTCAATATTGGGGTTGCCTATGTGTCCTTATCTGAAAATATTGAACATGACTGGGTCTTAGACTCAGGTTGCTCTTTTCATATGACTCCCAATATTAACTGCCTATCTGAATATTCTGACCTTAATGAAGGATCAGTAAAACTTGGGAATGATAAAGTATGTCAAGTTAAGGGAATTAGCAATGTGTTGCTGAAATTTAAAAATGGTAATCACCTACTATTGAAACATACAAGATATGTTCCAGCTCTAAGAAGAAATCTCATATCCCTAGATGTTTTTAATGATGAAAAATATCAAATTGAGATCAAGAATGGTTCCACCAATATAATCAGAAACCAATAACCTATTGTTAGTTCATCTAAATTCAATGGAATCTATGCGATAGGGGCTGAAATCACTTCATCTAATAATGTTGTGAATTTTGTTACACATCCCGATAAATCAAATCTATGGCATAAAATGCTTTGCCACTTGAGTGAAAAGAACCTTTAAACCTTGTCAAGTCAAGGGGTATTTGGAAAGGACAATGTTCAAAAAATAACTTTCTGTGAACACTGCATAATGGGAAAGCAAGTCAGACTGCCTTTCAAGGCAGAGCTGTAAAAATCCCAAGATGTCTTTGAATACATACATTCTGATTTATGGAAACCCGTCCCTGTACCAACTGTATCTGGTTTTAGATATTATCTTCTTATTTCTGATGATTTTTCAAGGAAAACATGGATTTTCTTATTAAAATCTAAATCTGATACGTTTTCAACCTTCAAAGAATGGAATTTATTAATTAAAAACCAGACTACTAAGAAGATAAAAATTTTAAGAACTGACAATAGGCTTGAATTCTGCAATTCAGATTTTGATTGACATTGCTCTAAGCAGGGGATAATGAGACATAAAATAATCATTTATACTCCTCAGCAAAATGGAGTTGCTGAGAG
>CAIGRB010090423.1:63666-91436 GCA_903798255.1 Fraxinus quadrangulata | reverse complement strand
CCTGCCTAATGGATTAGAACTCATATGTTGTAAATGAGTTTACAAGAAAATGTCAATATGGATTGAAACAAGCATCTTCAAGCTGAAATCTTCGATTTGATGTAAAAGTCAAAATGTTTGATTTTATCAAAAATGAATACGGATTGTGTGTTTACAAGAAGATAGTGGGAGTATTGTCGCATTCCTGATATTATATATATGAGACATATTATAGGAAACGACGTCTCTATATTTCAACTGTTGAAGTTATGGTTGTCAAATAATTTCTCAGTATTAGATATGGGAGAAGCAAGTTGATCTATAGAAATAGATCTAAAAGATTACTTAACTCATCACAATCTATATAGATAAAATCTCGAGAAGATTATATATGGAGAAAATGAACTAAGAGTTCATGAATACACCAATGCTAACTTCTAGTCAGACTAGAATGATAGCATATCTCAATTAGGATATTGGTTTACTTTTAAGAGGTGTGTTGGAAATGTTCCAAATCAGAAATAACCGTTGATTCAATAATAGAAGCCTTATATATCATTGCTTTAGAAAGCAATAAAAGTTGTGGCATGGATCAGGAAGTTCATTAATGAACTTGGAGTAGTTCCTAATATTGTTGATCATACTCTTCTACATTGTGATAACAATGGAGCCATCGTGCAAGTGAAGGAACTAAGGTCTCATCAATTATCCAAACATATGTTAATGTAGTATTATCTCATTTGAGAGATAATACAATAAAATGACGTAAAGAAATAACAAATTTCCACAAGTTATTAAATTGCAAATTCACTAACAAAGAGTTGTCGCAGGATAAACATGACCGTCATGTAGACTCTTATGGTATAAGATACATAAGTGATTGGATCTAGTGCAAGTGGGAGTTTGTAAGTGTTATGCCCTAAGTCCAATCAACTTTGGACATGTATATATAATCGTTGTATATTAATGGCAATATCTATTATTTAATTGAATTTATATTCTAATAAATTAACGAGTTACGGATATCGTTATTACGGATAGACCATCACGTGTGTCATTTTTACTTGTGAAGTAAGTAGCCAATCTCACAAGTTAAAGTGTGGTGACACTTGAATGAACATGTGGATATTTTGTTATAGAACAAAATATTGGAGACCCACTGAGATATTCCACATGGATAACTATATGAGTGTTAGTGGTTAATCTCTAATATTTGGTACTGTAATTGATCGTTTGACTTGAGATCATCATAGTGCCTTATAAAAGGACGGTCATATTTTGGTGGTGTTGAATGTTGCTCTGTCAAAGATCGCTAATATAGCATCGTTCAGGTATGTCAAGAATCATATGAAGATTGTGAATGATCAATAGATGATTCGTCACTCTTAGATATTAAGATATTATGATCTACATTTTATCCAATTAAGTTAATAATGAAATCATTAGCCAAAGTGAACTCATAAGTAGAAAATTAGTTTTCGACTTTCATTGGCTTAACAGTGAGATAAAAGAAATGATCGATAAATGATATTGACACATATCCATATCTCGTAATTGATTGGATCATATTGACGAAAAGATTATAGTTTCACAGTAAATAAATAAGTTTGATTTTGTCACCCTACATGACATTTCCCGTCTCATGTATTGCCCTGACACGTTATTAGATGTCAATTTGGGACGACGAATGTGAATTAATATTAAATTAAAAGGAGTGTTTTAATTTATCGATTTTAATCAGTTCAAAATAACAATTTACGTCGCTAGGCGTTGTGATTGAGAACCTAATAGGTCACACACAAAAGAGAACTAGAAGAATGAGATTTATCAATTAATTAATTGACAAGTGTTGAATAATTAATTAATTGGGTTGCTGATTAATAGGCCCAAATTAATTAATTGGATTAATTAATTCATGGACTAGATTTAATTAATTTGATTAATTAAATATTAGACCAGGTTAAGTTTAAAAAACGGACCAAACTCACTTGAGCTTATATTAATATGCTAGTAGGGTTTGAGAACTGAAGAATTTTTTTATATTCTTGCTACCATAAGAAAAGAAAACCCTAGTCGTCATTTTTGTTCTCTGTATGGATCATCATTGGAGGCTGGACAATTGGACAGTTTGAATTGCAGATCGTGATCATTAGAGTTCAAGAAAAAACAAAAGAGTGTGTGGAATTCATCAAATGTATAATTCTCAACACAATTTCTATCTAAACACATTGAAGAATCTTGGTGGGAATTGAAATATGTTTTACTTTTCGCTGCATGTGATTAAATAAATTCTCNGTGGGAATTGAAATTTGTTTTACTTTTCGCTGCATGTGATTAAATAAATTCTCAACAATATGCACATAAAAATATAAAACCTGTTAATTCATCCAACAAACAGGAGCAAATTCTACTCTCCCTTTTTTGAAATAAAGGAACAACCACAGAATGTAGGGTAGGAACACAACCAACCAACAATGTATAATGTAAATTACAATGATGCATAATTGTCCTAAATATTGAATCTTCTTCAGTACATTGCATAACCTAGGGCTTGAACTTCGAATTACTATGAGGTAAGCTCTAATAGAGGTAGGAGTTCTGGATTGATTGTCTGTTGTTGAAATCTTAGTGTCTTTCTTAACTTACTCAATTGGTCAGAATAAATTCTTTTTTAGTAGGCTATTTTTCTTATTATTCGTTATTCCCGTACCTTCTGTCCGAAGTACTAACTATATTAGACCCATTCTCTTCAGAATCTTCCATCTTTGTTTTCACCCAATCTTGCCTTTCGTCACAAAAATATTCTTCGTTTGAATTATCGTAAGTGTACGATTTATTAACAAGTAGTAAAATTGATTTTGAGTCCAAGTATCATTCCCACAAGCATTGTATTAGTTCAAATTCGATTTAACTTAGCCTTAATCGAAACAATTGAAATTTGTGATTTTTCCTATAAATTAAATATTCTATTTATGAATGCAAGACCTAATTTAACTAAAATAAACGCAAGATTATAGTTAAATGCAAGTTTTATAAAAATATGATGATAAAAAATGTACTAAGATCTTGAACCTCCTTAAATTTGAAACTTATAAATTTGACAATACGATTCAATTATAAATATCAATATTCCTAATTTATTTAACTATCTCTCTCCAATAGAATTAAACATATTCTTACATGTGACTCGATTATAGTTTTATGATGGATGCGAACATATAAGAATGCATTAAAAATTTATGAATATTTAAAGATCACTTAAAGTATAGTAGTACATTTCCATCTCCGGACTTTACGACAATTGACATTATATTTAATTTATTTTTCATCTTTCGAAAGTAAAATAAGCTACAAAACTCATACAACTATTGCGCATATAATTATAGAGAAAATTAAATTCATGTCAATCATTCAATAATTGAAAACATGCTTTGAATGTCAAAATTAAATAATATTCAAAAAATCAAAGTTTCATAATACAAGATTCATTGAAAATACTAGCCAAAAAAAAAAAAAAAATCTAGCCTAGCATAATTTTTGAATCAAATAAAAGTGAAATGATATTACCGATAAATAAGTAATGTGAATATCTCCAAATTCCTTGTACAATTATTGATGGATTATTGTACAAAAAAAAAAAATCTGGAATTAATTCATCAATTGCTGCCCGTGCTCCGTCTTCTCCCTTTTTTTTTTTTTTTTTCCAATTTCTGCCGTGTCTCTTCGTCTGCCGTCTTCTCGTTTTTTCCTTCTATCTAGTCCCCCCTCTTTCTGTGCCTGCGTGTATCTCCTTAAATAACAATTAATTTCAATTGTTTTGTTCCATTCCAATTCCAATTGTCAGAAGTCCAACTTGCCACCAATTCCAATTCTGCCATCCTTAATTCTGTGTGTGCGTGTAAATATATTCTCCTCTCAGCCTCCCTTTTTTGTGTGTATCCATCTTCCGAATAGCCACCTTTTTTTGTAGCCTAAATAGGATTCCAAATTTTCCAACTATAATGAAGTCCAAGCCCAATTAAATTTGGGTTCTAATCAAAGTCTTAAGTTCAAAGCCCATTTTGATTACAAATTCCACCTCTTTCCTGCCATATTAAATAGTAATTTGCACCAATGTCCAACAATATTTTAGAATGTGCATTCTAGCCCTCAAACCTAATTAATTGTGCAACCAACGTCCTTTTGTTCAATTCAAGCCCTTCAATTTCCAAAGTGTGAAATATTATCCCCAAATTTTCATCCAACGACCAATTGATCATTTTTTCTTTTCCAATTGCTTCAAAATGAGTCAAATACTGATACAAACAAAAAAAATCCAAGTTAAGTGAATTTCAATAATTTGATGACACAAACATTTAGTAATATAACCCAGACAAGTGTACAAAACGCACTTATCAAATATCTCCAAACTAAAAATTTTGTTCGTACTCGAACAAAATAAAATAAAACTTAGACATAAAACATATTACTACCTAAACAAACACAAAAAACAACTCAACGTCGAACTATTTACCATATACCTCAGGTTCGAATTTAAACAATACTTTAGAAAGATTCAAACAATATCAATATTTTTTTTTTTAACTTATCCGATACTCAACTTAGTATATGCGTGTGATTACCCTACATTGAACTCACACACATATTACAACACACTCAATCAAGTGTTGTTGATTTACGCATAATGTCAATCCTCTTGTGGTCAATTTTTCCTCACACCTCTTGTGAAAATCACTCACTATGCTTTTCTTTCCAATCTCGAAGTATTTCTAGCACACGTGGGTTCCTCAAAAAAATTATAATGCATTTTTCCACACAAAGTTATAAGAAATAGATACTTGTAAATCTAGAAGGAAGAGTAAGTATTTATCAAAGTCACACTGTTAGTCTCTAGAGTTCAAATCTTGAATTCCCTATCTGGGCACCTATCACTTTTGATAATCGAACTCTCTTTTTCTTTCTTTCGCTATGAATATATTTTGATTGTTTCTCAGTTTTTCTTTTTTTTCCCCTTTTTTTAATACATTTTATGTGTAAAACTTATCTCTATTAAACTTTCTAAATGACATCTATAGCGAGCTTTAAGCAGATAACTTTCAAGTACCAGGTTTTAGATACAATAACGGCTTAATCACTCGAGTCATAAATGCTACAAAAAGATATATAAGATGTATCACACCTTTTTTTTGTATGAGAACCGAATTTTAACATTGTTCAGTGCCCATTTTAGCTCCTTAACTCAAACTCTTTCAATCAAAGATCTGATCTAAGAACTCAAAACCATCAAACTTCTATGAACACAAGCTCTAACCTTCCCACCCTAAATGCTTTTTAGTAGTTTGGTTTCTAAATAAAGGACTTGAGGATTTTATTCAAACTAAGGTCAACAACTTCAACAAGTCCACAAAATTAAATTGTGTCACAACATAAGTAATAAGCTAATAATGGCTATGTGCTCAAATAATCTTGGATTAGAGAGGAAGTTGGGGATGAATGATTTTACATTCTTGTTGATGAAGCACAAAATACATTTAAGCAAGAGTAGATGGCCATCATTTTGAGATTTGTGAATAGTCATGAAAGTTTAACAGAATGCTTCTTTGTGATCAATAAGAGTAAATGACACCACGTCCTCGAATCTCAAAATCGAGATATCTAATGTTCTTGCTCAATTTGAACTTCAAGTGAACAAAATGAGAAAATAAGGGTATGATGGTGCTAGTAATATGCACGGTGATTGGAATGGACTTCAAGCATTATTTCTTAGAGACTGCCAATATTCATAACACATCTATTGTTTTACCCTTCGATTATAGTTGACATTAGTTGTTGCAGCTAAAGAAGTCCATGTCAATTGGAACTTCTTTTCTCATTTGGACAACATTGTCAATATCATTATTTCTTCTCCTAAGCGTGTGACTGGGTTATAAACTTCTCATAGAGAGGAAATTCAATGTCTGCTAGCAAATGGAGAGCGTAAATCTACAAGTGGAACCAATCAAATGGTTAATTTGTAGAGGTTAGGAGCTACTCATTGGAGTTCGCATTATGAATTTGTAAAGAGCTTGATAGATATGTATAGTTCTACTTGCAAAGTTCTTAAATATCTTTGTGACCATTATTCAAATAGCAGATATCAATATGAAGCTCGTGGTGCTTCAAAAAGTTGGCAAGTTTTAAGATCATATTTATCTTACATTTGTTGTATAGAATTATGAGAATCACTTATGTTCTTTGTCAAATCCTTCAAAAAAGATCACAAGACATTTTGGCTGCTTTAAGGTTTGTATTTACTATAAAGAATTTTTTATCAAAAATTAAGAAATGATAATTGGGAAAATTTTTTCAGGAAGCTAAAAATATTTGCTCAAGAAATATTATTAAAATACCACATCTAGAAACTTTGTATAACACTATCGTTCTAGTGACGAAACTACTATTGAGCATTATTATCACTTTGATATTTTCAATGAAGCAATAGATTTCGTGATTATAGACTAAATATAGGATTTAATGACATATCAGTAGATCATTTCTTTCAGTGTAGCTTTGGATCCTAGAAATTCATTTGGATCATTTGACTTTCATGATATTCGTACACTTGCAGTGAAATTTTATCCTATTTTTCTAAGCAATATATTATTACATTGGAATATAAGCTACCACATTACGAGCTACATATGAAGTGTGGGCCTTGATTTCAAGTATCTACACTTGCTGAGTCATGTAGACAGTTGACTGAGAGTGGAAGGTTGGAGACTTGCATTATGGTGACTAGATTGATTAATCTTGTATTGACATTACTTGTTTCTGCCACGAGTACTGAATGAGCATTTTCAGCAATGAAGCATGTGAAGACGGTACTTCACAACAAAATGGAGGATACCTTTCTTGCTAATTGTAAGATACTTTTTATCGAATGAAAATTTGCTAAGAAAATAGATTTAGATTATATTATAGATGAATATTATGTTTCAAATCCTCATCGAGAACGACTTAAATAAATAATGTCTTTTAATTAATTTTTTTATATATAAATTTTATTCCATTGACTTTCTTAAAGTTTAGTCCCTCTATGGAAAATCTTGGATTCACCATTGTGATCATCCCTAAAAACTCTAAGATCTGCATATTCTAATCAGGCTTATAGCCTAAATACGATAACATATATGATATTTCAACAAGAAGATCAATAACGAATATGCCCTTAGACAATGCCTTAGATTTTTTTGAGTGAATTGGAGAAAATCAGTCTATGTGCCCAACTCAAAGGAAAAGTTCGAGGAAAACAACGAGTATTCACAACATAGATACAGTTACAACATAACAACCCAGATGGAATTTATAACAAAAAAAAGAAATTGGATAACCTAACTAAATATGTGAGCACATTGTACCAACCAGCACCAGTTTACAGTAGTGCGAGACAGATCATACAATTGCAAGCTTTCACTTAGCCTCCATGCACTTTTATCGATCTGAAGAGGTACAATATACACATAATTTTCAAAGGTAGCAAAACAACCCTTACTTCAACACCTATAATCCATGTTGGAGAAATCATCCGAACTTCTCATGGGTTAAGAATCAAGATAAGGAAAATCACAATTTACTTGTCAAAGATCCCGTACGTTTGAGGATTTCACTTGATCAGGAACATATCATTCGACATTATCCTTTCAATTAGAGCCACATCTCAGCATGGCTGATCATCCTCTCGGTGATTCCCTTGTTCTTTCTAGTCTCATTTAGTTTTGAAAGCATCCCTCTCCCATCTCGAGAAATAACAAATGTACCAGAAATCATGGAGTCCACCAACGATCTTAAAACACCACGAAATCACATTTTCGACACGCCTATTATGTAGAATATTGAAATACTAACAAAAATGTTCAGTGTAACACTGTTAAAAATTTGTTTTATCAAAGGTGAAAGTTACTAGTTCAACTCTAAAATCATCTAATAGGTGAATAACGCGGAATTAAATTTATCAATTAAAAGAAATAAGTCACTTATTAGTTGTTCTAGATATTTAGTTAATCAAGTCTTATCATATGATGAATTGCCGCAATAATAAATAAAGTAGTAAATAACACAAGATTTGATGAGGGAAAAAACCCTTAACTGGGTAAAAACTCAAGGACCAAGCCACTAGTTTCTACTATAGACAATAAGAATTTACAGTATGATACAGTCTAGAAAACTCACTAGACTCATCGATCTAATTCTTGCAATCTCCAAGACTCGCTGGAACGTGCTTCACTCACACTTGCTCTCGATATTCTGAAATTATCTATCTCCTGTGGAACACCAAGAACGCTTCGTCCTTGTACTTTTCATGTGCTTCTGGTCAAACGTCCCTCAATTTTCAATAACCTCTGAAAGCTATGGAAAAAGTAAATTCCTGATGATATCTAGGAAGTGGGTGTTTTGGATTATAAGAATTTGATGTTTTTCCCAAACTTGTGGTTGATTGATCTCAAGAAAAAACAATGATCAACCACCACCAAAAACATACTGGGCATTGGGTATTTATAATATGAGGAATTTAGATAGTATATGATAGATAAAACTCTTTAAAAATGTAAACTATGGTTTCTTGGAAAACACCATCGCTCGGGACGGGCGGACAACAATGATTATGCTTTGGACACTCGAGTATTAGTTAGGCGATAGACTAGTGTAAATTCGACGACTCTTTCTTCTTGTTCCATACTCGAATCCAGAAACTCCTAATTCATCTATACAACCATAAAAAAGACTCATTGACTTTTACAACTCTTTTATAACAATCATATTCTTTTAAATTAATCATTTTGTCTAAAGAATTGTCAATACTACTAAAACCTAATAATCTTTCCCCTGGCATTCTGTGCAAAACTATACAATACAAGTCAAGGATGTAAAAACAAAACTAATCTACCCAAACTCAAACTGAATGTTCGTCTTTTGCATTTTTTGAAATCTATTTTTTGAAATCAATAACTCAAATACCAAGTGTAAAAGCATGTGATACAAAATATAATAATTGCAACACTATCATATGCTAGCTAGATTGAGAAGTAATACTAATATTAATCAAAACACCAACTGAAACATTAATATCACAAAATATCAAAACTTAAAAAAGCTATGCATTCCAAAAATTATCTCCCATTATAAAAATAAAAATAAAAATCTCCCCCTTCAAAATAAAATAAAATTTAAATGCAAAAATCTCTCACATACTGCAAAATAAAATAAAATTTAAATGCATCTTATCATATCTCCCCATTTTTGTCACAAATAACGAAGGTAACAACACTATATAATAACTCAAAGATGCAATTGATAGCATGCACAAGTATAATCAATGATTAGTAAACTTTCCCACATACTCAGTTCAAATCTAAATGGAGTAAATTGTATAAGTGACTCATGTATGTTAAGTGCCACTAATTCGTTTTGATTAAGACTTTAAACTTTAAATTTGTGAAATATGACATGCTAAATATCACTATGAAATAAGTTTATTCCCTTGCTAATGAAAATCAAATCAATAATGCATATTAGGACCTATAAATGAAACTCATTTTTCATGTATATTTATTTTCTCCCTCTTAATTTGAGCATATATACATTATCACACACTTTATATTTTTCTTTTTAAATTCATCATTTTTCTCTTCAATTTTTCACATCTTATGCGTAGACTCTTTTTCATTAAGCGACTAAAATGACTCCTATAACGAGTTTTGAGCCGATAACTCCAAATTAGTTGACAATAGGGCATAAGGTAATGAGAAATCCGTCGAACTTAATTACTCGAGTCAAATAGGTTTCGAAAAAAAGTATAAGATGAAACATTTTTATTTTATTTGAAGGAATATACTCGAGCTTAGGTCTACTAAATTAAGATTAATCTATGTTCAAGGTCACCTTACCAACATATGACGGTCATCCCAAATATCACATACGCGGTCAAGACCTACTCATGAGATCATAGTGTGTGCAGTGCAAATGATACATAAAGAAACTTATACTAAGTACTCTATATCAACCTAAATGGAGTAATGGAAAATATGCTACAACACATCAATTAAATTCATACTTGGTCACAACACGCATGTTCAAGTAAATCATATGTCATGCTTTAGTAAATAATTTCCCTCTATTTTTTTTTTATTTTTTTCAATTTTTTAATTTTAAAAAAAAAAAAAACCAGCCTACCTAAAAGTAAAATAAAATGAGATGCATGTAATAATAATTGAATCGCAATTAGTAAGCAGCATAAACATGCATAAAAAGTACCTAATCAATTAGGTATACAAAATTCTTACCTTTAAGAACACCGCGATCGATTTTTAACTTTTTTAGATCACTCTTTTCACCCAATCTGGACTAGTGGAGGACTTATCATGAGTCAACCGTCATAAACTTGGTCAAATGACTCTTGATTTGTAATGAAGTCAATTCGGCCATCAAAATCATGATTTCGAACTCTTGTGAAATTCAAATTTCTATTTCTATTCAAAAATTTATGACACCAGGGCCTTATATGTCCTAACTCACCACAATTGAAACAGGTATGGATAAACCTAGGTCCAAAGTTATGTGGTCATTGATATCTATTCCTAGGTTTGTAGTTCTTATGCTGTCTAGGCTTTTGTCTTATGATACTCTTGTTCTTGAGTTTAGGATTAGAAACACACGTAGGCTGGTTGGTGGCAAGCATACAAATGATTTTAGAAGTACTAGCCATATTATGATCTGTCTGATTATATCATAGGCCTCCCTTGTTCCCAATAGGCTTATTCAACTTCAAAAGACTGTCTAATTTTTGAGATCCACTAGAGAATGTAAGAAGTTGTAACTTTGAATATTCAAGTTTACTCCAAATGTTCTTAACCTATAATTCTAATTTTCCATTCTCAACGGTCATCTCAATAACTCTTCTAGATGACTTCTCAAGTCCACTTGTAAGATATTTAATCTTAGACTCTAGAGATCGATTTACAGTTTCTAATTTGTTGAGGCATAAGGTAGACTCCTGAAGGTTGCTACAAGTTTTTCTCTAACTAACTCAAGTTCATTGACATTCTTAAACACAACTTTATTCACCCTCTTAGTCTTAAGACCCTCTTCAAATAATTTTTGATAAACCTTACGAATCTTATCCTCATCTTTAGAATCTTCCTTAGATTGCTCACCACTATCTACTTCCTCAATTTTCTCACCGTCCTTATCAAATTCACTTTTATTCATAGCAGTGAAGGCCATAAACTTCCCATTCTCTTCATGTGTAGACATTTCACTTTGATTATCTGAACTAAACTCGTCATCAGTGAGAGTTACATTCATAGCTTTACCCTGATTTCTCTTACCATTAGGACACTCATTTCTATAGCGGTCAAAACCTTGACATTTATGACATCTCAAAGATTTAGATCTCTTTCTAGACTCATTGGAATCACCTATATGTCTCTCTTTAGTCTTCTTATTTCTTATTTTGTTTTTTGAAAATTCTTAGCAAAATATGCTATTTTCTCATCATTAAGTGATTTTGAATTAGAAGAATCATACTCTTATTCCATAATAGTGTTCAAGGCAATAGACTTGTTCTTCTTAGGTTGAGATATTGTGAGTACATAAGTTTGGAAAGATCCAACCAATTTTCAATCTTAACATCATCTAGAACTTTGCTCTCAATATCCATAACTTTAGGCCTAAATATTTCAGGTAATGATCTCAAGATTTTTCGGACAATCTTAGACTTAAGAATTCTCCGACCTAGATTAAAACTAAAATTAACTATGTCATTCAAACTCATATAAAAATCATCAAAGGTCTCATCTTCCTTCATCCTAATTTCTTCAAATCTAGTGGTCAACATATATAACTTAGAATTCTTAATAGTCCGAGTTCCCTCATATGTGGTCTGTAAAATATCTCAAACATCTTTAGCAACCTCACACATAGGCACACACCTAAATTTTTCAGATGATATGGCCATAAATAGAGCATGATGCCCTTTATTATTCCAATTACATTCATCAAAATCTTTCTTAGACCAAATTGAAATCAGCTAGGCTATAATCTAACCTAAATCCTGCAACCCTTTCTTCTTGTTTCATACTCAAACCCAAAGACTTCTAATTCATCTTATAACCCTCCAAAAGACTCTTTGGCTTTTACAACTCTTTTGTAACAATCATATTCTTTTACAATAATCATTTGGACTAAAGAATTGTCAATACAGTTAAAACCTAACAAAAGGTATAATTTATTTTCTTAACCTCATATTACAAATAAATGGAAAAAGGAAAACAGGGCTGGATGCCGTATACACACCTGCGGATTATACATGTTAACAGATTCTTATTTGCACGTAATGTTTAACTATGATACAAATGATTTGTTATACAACAATTAGTATTCACTAATGACAAGAAAGTATGTTTGATTATTTGTAAATGTATCTGCGAAGATAATCGACTCGAGCAGGATGCTTGAGCTTCATGAGAGCCTTCATTTCATGCTTTCTTACCATTTCTCTTGAAATATTTAAATTTCCTGCAATTTCTCCAAGAGTTCTGTCTCCTTTGCCATCAAGTCCATATCTTTGTCTGATAACCAAACTCTCCTTAGGTCTCAGAGAATCAAGCTGTAAGCATGTGAAAAAACAGATTTTTAAAATGTATAAATAATTAGCTAAATATATTTCAAATACTAAAGAAAGAAAAGACAAAATCCATCTTAATAATTAATTAGTATTTCATGCGCCAGTATAAATCATGTAGTGTCTGATGGACACCGCTCATGTTATACTCGGTTCTGCATCGGGGATATGACATCTGACAAATTTTGTTAAATGTCTATCTTAATTTTGTCTAGTCCTACATGATAAAAAAATCCATTAAAGTGATAAAATGAATAGTTTCTTATTCGAGATGATCTCATCAATTCAAGGCAACCACCATACATTTTCATTGTTCAAATCTGGCACTTCCAATCTAACTAATTCAGTACATAATAATTCACTGGCCTACTTACTTTCCAACACGAGTTAACATGCATCATAATTAAGTGGTTTTGATGTCAAAACAAAACAGTGCAGTACCTTTGAACCACCTCGTTGGATTATAGATAAGGTGGTTAAACACGGTATGACTGAGTTCAATATGAAAATTCCACGTGATAGGTCTCTGATGAAAAATGAATCCAGCTTGCATGTGAGGACGCTTTGTAAATATAAATCAATATATTCCTCCCCTTTTTAAAAATTGTGCTTTTTGATGAGGTAGTTCAACAAGTACCACATGCAGTCCAAATAAAAACGTAATTAGAAAGCCAACCCATATCCATCTCATTAGGACGATGGCAATGACACAAACTAATGTATTCAGGTAAGTCCTAAACCTCCTCTGTATTTATTTTCACATTGGTTGACAATGTGTATTTTAAGTTTGGTGGGGGTGAATCATCAGTTGTTAATTGCTTTTGTCAGTTGTTTAGTATTTTTGTGTTTGTGTGCTTGTGTGATATGATTTTATTTCGTGTGAAAAAAAAAAAAAAAAAAATGGAACTTACCACATCATCCAGAGCAAGCCTGAGAAGAGCAGGTTGCGATCTTTTGTCGCCTTCAGCACCATCAATATCAGTAATTCCATTGATGAACTCTTCTTGGGTTACTGCATGCCGTGCATGAAGAGAAGATACTGATTTTGATGCTCTCATTACATCATGATATCTTTCGGGGGAGATACCAACTCTTTCTATAATTTCTTCTTCTGTTGGCAATCTCTGCAGCTCAAACATTAACTCTAACTTGGCCCTTTTGATTTCAACTCTGACCTACATAAGAAATACTTCAGCTTTTATACTGCTCTGGTGTCAAGAAGCACTTACCGAATGCACCAATACATCCTATTTCATCCATTAATGGATGTGTCCTGCAAGCTAAATCCTACTAATTGAATTCTTGCATGAATTTGAAAATCTCATGTATATGAATCAGTTTTAAAGTCCAAATTAATACATCAAGACTCTACATAAATGGAAAAAAGCAGTCAATTAATGTCTTTTTACAACAAAAGCAGCAAGTTTCTTGCTTGTAGGAAGGAAAATACGAAGTTCATTCATGACCTATGTCAAAAAAGACAAGAAAATGTTTAGAGAATCAGGATAAGCTTACCGACTCAAGGCCGAAGGAGACTTTGGTAAAGCTTGAAAGTGTCATAGAACGTATAATGGCATGCCTGATCCAGAAGAGGCCATATGTTGATAGACGGAATTTCCTTCTTGGCTCAAAACGATCAATAGCTGTTATTAGACCCTTCACTCCGGCTTGACAGATGTCTTGGAATTTTGGGCCAATTGCAAAATCTTGAAAGTATTTGTTTATCACAAACAAAACAAGCCGGAGGTTGTGCTGTAGCCAATCAGAAACATAATTGGCTTTGGTTAGCTTTGTTTCTGAAATTTAAGCCTCATGCAGTAGAATAGTTTACACAAGCTGGATTCGATTGGGTTACTAGCAATTGGTTTCTGGGTTCAGATTATGCCTTCAATTATCCCCCCTCAAATATGGTTTCTTCTTTCATATTGTATCACTAAGACAATGTCAATTCCCTGTAACTTTTCTAAATAGGAGGCTCAAGGACATTCCTGAGTCCCGGCAACCTTCAAGAATGTCTTATATATGTGGTGGTGTCATGAAAAATGATGAATTTTGAAGATGTAAACAGAAAAAGAAGTTTATTCACATATTCTAGCCTGGGATATGATAGATTGCCAATAGTTCACTGAATATTTCACAAAAATGGTGCTGATGATGAAAAACATAATTACCTTGATCAACTTGTTTCTGGCAGCTCTACCAACTTCCATTTGTTTCCTGAGTTGAATAACATCCATATTTGTTGCCTCTGCTAATTCATCATCAGTTGGTTTTCTTCCCAAATCATTTTCTAAATTATCCTTGACTTGAAGGATTCCCTAAACAAAAGCTTAAGTTTAGAAGAAAAACAAGTATCGAGAATCGCGTCAAACAAAGAACACACATTATTTCTGAGGTTTGCTTTCTTTTTATTTCTATTTATTTTCAAATACTTCATTTGGCTTGTTTGGCATCATCGACTATATAGCTCTAGACAATATTCTAGATGAAAAGGAATATACAATGTCAAGTCTAAGTACTGCGTGTGAAACATGCTTTTTGTGCATTTGGTCGACTCACCTTCATAGATTGCATCAGTTTAAACAGCCAGGCATGTTCAGAAGAAGGAAGAACAGATGGCATCTTCATTTTCTTCCAATCTAGGCTGACTAAATCAGTGGAAACAGAGTAATCTCTAACAAGCCTACCTATCTTTTCATCTTCATAATTCATGCTGCGTTTTCTTTCCCGGGATGATGCAATTCCTTCACCTTCTTTCTTCATTCCCAGAGCAATCCTCTTCTCAAGACTCAATCTTTTCTCCTTCTTCCTCCGACTCCTCACAATGGTATCATTAGTTCCCTTTTCACCCTCCTCCTCGGCTTCTCCCACCCTCTTCATCCTCTGTCGCCTTCTCTTTACCATACGATCCTTAACTTCCACATCGGATACAGCTACTGTTGGACTTCGTTTGTATATGTGTTCTAGTGTGGCAGCAGCTACATTGTAATCCAGTTCTAAACCACTTGGAGAGGCTTCATCGGTTGACACAGCGTGCACTCGTATTACAGCTCTTATCCTCTTTTCATTTTCTTTAACTGTTTCTACAGCTGTTTCTACAGCTAAAGATTTAGATTCTCGAGGTGCAACAAAACCAGGTTTCTTTGTTTTATTATCTTTTTTGAGCAATAGGATTACTGGCCTTCTAACCGCAGATACACGAGTTGAAAATCTTGTGCTCAATCCCAGAGGACTTCTTGCAGCTGAACTAGGAACAGTCACAACTCCCATGGCAAATTGTAGAATCAGAAGGTCGAACAATGTTACAATCCTACAATATGAAATTATTCATAAGGCATGTTTCAAACACCAAAGGATTATTTGGTACACTTATAAATTATTCGATTTGATCCACAAAAATTCTTTGTACAAACAAAAATCCCCTTCCCATGTTCACATACCCCAGTAAATTAAGCTTTATTGTCAATAAATGTAAAGGGTATACTTGACACAGCTTTTCACCTCAAATAATCTTGATGCAGACTTGCAGTTACATCCCCCCCCACCCCAACCCCGAAAATACCAGATTAAGAATATAAAGATCGAATACGAAAAATCAGGTACCTGAGTGCAGTGAAATAGATTGTTACCTGAGTTAACTGAGTTGAATCGAAGCTTCCCGCCTGACGATTCAAGATTCAGGTGGCAAATGATCAGAAAAATGAAAAATCTCAACTAAAAAGAGAATTGATGCTTCATATATATTTAAAAATATAAGAACTACTCGAATTTCCCTATCCACAAGCTTTTTTCAACAAAATTACGGGCTGAGATTTAGAGTCGTGTGATCGACGGTTCTTATAGTTTCCATTTTGAACTGCATGAAAATTCTGGCGACGTGGGCTGTGCTAAAGCGGAAAATGTAAAATTCTTCGTGGCATGTTAAGATACTTCAATGGAATTTATGGATATTGTTTTTGACACGCGGCTGATTATCAATGGACAGAAGATATATCTCAAAATTGGTGGGTCCTACTTATTTTATCACTGGTTTGCGGGTTCAAACGTTGTTAAACTTAGCTACTAGTTTGAGACCTATTTTAGGGCCAAAATGAAATTTTGAATAATATTTTGTTAAAAAATATGTGCTTAAAAAATAAATAATAATTTTGAGTGAGACCTATTTTTGGGCCAAAATGTATTTTTGAATAATATTTTGTTAAAAAATATGTGGTTAAAAAATAAATAATAATTTTGAGTTTACATATAATATTATTTTAGTCCTTGTTTGATTTCCATTATTCTATTAATAAAAAATACGTGCATACAAATATGATAAAATCGTAGCATATTGATGCAAAATGTTAGATAGAGTTTCGACTCACCAAATTTAAGATATGTGTATAAAGTATGCAAAATAACAATTACTGACCTTTAGAAAAATGTAGAAGTTTGAAGGAGATGAATTGAAACGAGGTATGCAAATGCAAATCTATTTAAGACGAATTTCTTCCCTTGACTGGTACTAACATGATCAAATGGATATTTATCTTCCAAAACACAACACTTCTCCCAAAATTAATATAACATAATATTAATTTTGTCGGGTGAACCAACGCTTGACTCTAAAATAATATGAAAATTATTTTAATAGAATTTGGAGAAACAAAGAATTAGAATTCAATTATTTAAAATTAATTTGGAGTGAATAAAATGGAATTAGGACGGTCCTATTTATAGATTATTGTGTGTCTCTTCGAATGGCCGCATCTTTTGGCATAAATTAATTTTGACCAATAGATCGTACCATTTCATATATAATATTGTAGATTGCACTTTATCAAAATGTCACACCCATTTTGAAACGACCCAACTTTTTGATATGCATCCTTTACAATTGAAAAGTCGCAAATAGTTATCACACAAATTGGAGACTTTTCCAATTCACACCTACAAATATCCCAAAAATTTCAACAATTCCCTATATGAATGGAAGAAGTCGACTCAAAACAAGAAAGACAAAGAAGAGTATAACTGAGATATAATGCATCAGGATCGGTAGCTTTCGCTTTGGGCTTCCTTAGTAAGAATCTATCAGATCTCACTTGGTTAATCAGTGAACGCAATGTTTTGAATTATCAACCATTATTGTAAGTTTAGACAATAGATCGAATATATTATGAGGGTGTTTGGAGGAGATTAAAATTAAAATTTTAGTAGATTGTGATAGAAATTTTTGAAATGTGTGGTTGAAAAATTGTGGGACCCATAAAAGATGTTAATATTAATTGTTTGACTTTGACTTGAATTAAAATTCGATTTTAATCCAGACCAAACAGAGGCTATATTTCATATCAAATTTTAGTTTTTTATTGTGTTCATTATTTCGGTCCTGAACATTTTTGGTTCTGCAAGTGCGCTATAGAATTTACCTTAATAAAATTCTCATAGAACTAACCGAATTCACACTCACATAGGTAATATTCTATAAAGAGTACCCCTACAATATTTCACTTTTACTGTTTACAAGATATAGTCATCATTAAAATTATAGTTTATCCTAACCAATCTTTTGTAGGCATCACTTATTTTGCATCATAGAAATGGAAATGAGTTAAAACTCCGAAGTGCTTCTCATTAAGTCAATCGCAATTAGTTTTCTTATTAAACCTAGTCTCTGTGATCTCTAGTCGCCGGTTAGGTTTCCGTTAAGCTGACCCATTAGTTAGGCTATACACCCATTTTTCTCGATGCAGTATTTATTGTATATAGATAACCCATTTGTAAACGGATCCGATATGTTATTTTTCGGCTTAAAGAAGTCAATCGGTATTTTTTCATTTGATAGGAACTGCCAAATAGTATTGTTTATGATATATGTCAAGACTTACCATTACACATGATATTCTGTGCCATTCCATTTGTAGCTAGTTATCTCGATTAAATCAATAACAAGTACAATTTGTGACTAATTAGAAAATCATTCGACAATTTTTGAAGTCATTATGTTTCTTTATAACTTTATTGAATGCTCTAAATTCTTTCAATTCTCAAGTTGTATGAGGATTTTCACGGAATAACTACACTATCAATAGTAAAACATATTTACTATTAAATTTTGAATCCTTGCATTAGATATCCAATTTTCAATATCGTGCACGTATTAAATTTAATCCATTCACTGCAGTGCAGTTTATCATTTCAAATATTTTCAAATATTTCACTATTCTAATTTGAAGAAAATAATGCCAACAATCTCTGAGTGCATCAAACTTAAATTGAGAATGTTATGCAAACAACCATTCTACCTCCACAATTCTGGATATGAACTTATTTCGACAAAACCAGTGACTGGGTGGAGAGTATGCATTGACTACTAAAAGATCAACAATGTCATTAGAACATATCACTTTTTCCTTCCATTCATTGATCAAATACTTGAGCAGTGGGCAGGTCATTCTCACTATTGTCTCTTGGACGAGTATTTAGACTATAATTAAAGTTCAATACCCCAAATTGATCATGCTTTAAAGTAGAGCTAAAGACTTTAATGAAGCGCTTGTTAGGAGGCAACCCAATTTTCTTACCCTTGATCCTTTTTATTTTCTAATTTTCCTACGCTTAGTATTTTCATTATCAACTTTTTTGAGTAGATGCAATTTTTTGTAGCTCAAAATTTTTGAAGTCCTAGCACCAATGGTTCTTAACAAGTTTGGGGTGAATTATGTACAAAAAGGTCAGAAGCTTCCTTTAACAAGTATCCAACCGGGGAAGTTACATCAACCCTCTCTTCTCTTTTATGTTATTTTTTTTTTTACATATTGAGGACATTGTGTAATTCAAGTTTGGGGTGATGATTTATTGTACTTATTTTGAGGTATTTTCTTTTGACATGTTAGATAGTCTTGCCGGTTTAGGATGGCTAGATGTTTAAAATATTATTGATTCATAAGCTATATATGAGCAAATATGATATTCGTGCTTAACTTTCTTTACAAAAATTGTGTATCCATGTAATATTTCAATTTAGTTTGAGCATAATAGTCATGAACAATTGTTGTTTAAGTTTGAAAAATATTGATTGATGGAGATATTTATGAATTTAGAATTAAGTTGTGAGTAATGTGTAAATTTTATCAACCTATATTCTCTATCACTTAACCCTATTGTGAGATAAGTTTGGGGATGATCGAGCCAGTGAAGGAGATTATTTGGAAATGTGTTATTTCTGTGCATGCTGAAAATATTTGTGTGGAGTGTCTTTGATTAACAAGCATAAATTAGGTGATGACCAAATGCTAGGAATATAAGCTCCATAGTTGCTCAAAGAGGCATTGCACTTGTTAATTCTTGCCTTACTCCATAGCATTTTTTACTTGAGTTAGTAAGTTCGTTGGGATATTTCGAAACTAGATACCCATTGGTCTTTAAAAACTGGGGAGTTATCGACCTAAACCTCATTACATGGGTAAAGAAGAAAGTTTAAGGGAGTGAGGTCAATCATCTGCTTTAACTGAAAAATTTGATAGAAATTGTGCATTTGTAATTGATGTGATAACTATTGATTTGAATTACCTAGTACAAGTTTAAGTGCCCAAGCACTCAAAGTTGGGGAGAATCATAACATGACTAGATATTGACATTGCCAATTAGACCCAACCAGATTTCGCATGAAAGAAAAGAGTGATTGGAGAACAACCCTTAGATTAACACCTCAGGAAAGAAAAGAAACATATATGTGGGGATGTTAATTTTACGAGCGGAAAATGAAAGAAATTACCACTAAGGGTTGGGTTGGCACAAATTTGAAAATTTCCTCGTCTTTTACAATTTTTTCTGAGTCTAGGTGGCTATTGAAAATGTATGCACATACACTAATGTGATCCAGGATACGAGGGCAAGTCCGGACAAGGATCCATTGATCGTTGAGGAAGGGCCTATGACTAGGTCATGAGAGAAGTGGGTCAAAAAAGCAATGGAGTTGCTTGTTCAAGTTACAGTAGATGAAACATTGATCAAACAAGCAAATGAACAAATTTCATGTCAGATTTGGAAGAAGAAACAAAATGGATTAACTTAGTGCAAGCAACATGCGAGGGAGTTAAGAGGCAAAGCTATGCGATTGCATAGCACACCTATGCATGTGGTCACAAGAACCCATGCCGTGACCAAACCAAAGTGAGGGCGATATATTGGCATATGCGACCGCATGAAATACAACTATGTGGCTGCATAGTTCAAACTGGGCTGCGAATTATCCAAATTTCGCGTAATCTTCTATTTAAGTTAAAACTCTATTTTGTGATATTTTTTTATATTTTTTAAAACTTAATTTCATTTTCAGATAGGTTTTATGGGTTTCCTATAAATAAGACTCATTATATTATTGTAAACACACAATTTATTAAGAGATTAATTGAAAATGCATATTGTTTTCTTCTTATTCTTGATCTAGCTAATTGTGAACTTATCAAGAATATTTCTTGTGGCGTTCAACAAAATCGAGTGAGATTCTTGAGTTTTGTAATCACGGAGTAATCATATTGTTGGCGATTGTGTTGGTTCCTTGATTCACTATTTTTGAATCAAGCTTAAAACATTGATTTTTTTGGCTTTCTTGGGTTAAATCAATTTTGTATAGGTTTCGTAGCTACCATTGCTACCAAAAATCAAGTTTATATCCTAATTATTTTCCTTTTTATTTTAGTCTTTTGTTTTTCATTCATCGTGTTCTTCGCGTTCTTCAATTTTTTGAGTCTCTGAAATNAAAAAAAAAAAAAAAAAAAAAAAAAATTCAAAACTTATTTGTGTGCTAATCTAGCATCCAAATTAGTTTCTGTTTCTTTTGTTGGTATCAAGTTAAATTTTCGAACTAAAAAAATGAAAATTCCAAAAATTGCAGGCAGCGTCCAATTTACATTTGTTTGAGTAAAAAAAAAACAAATTCAAAAGTGTCCAATTCAAATTCAAGAAACACATTCTTGAATATTCTCTTATTTTTCCATTCAAAGTTACAATTCGTACTTATTGAATCATTGTAGCGTCTTTCTTGCTCAAATCTTTGTTTCAAACTCTACAAGGATTAATTTTGATTGAGTTCGAATTAGTTCTTCGAACCACTTGCAAGAAAGCATTGAGTGGAAAAAGGTAGAGTGGTGAGACAAATAGAGGTAAAAAAAACCATTTTGAGTGATATACGAGCGTATACACGCGAGGTAAATATTAAATTAGATTTAGGATGTCGGATATAGACGATTCTACTTCAAGCAGGAATAATAACCAAGTCAACATGTCGGATGAGGTGATACGACGGTTCGAAAGGTTGTTTGAGGATGTGAGAGACAGATTGGATAGGCAAGACACGTTGCTTGCTAATTTATGTAGGGAACAACCCATAAAAATTCCTAACGCAATGAGGTAAGGAAGGTGGGATCATAGAGTGGATTATGCTGTGAATGAGAGGCGGATATTGATATTAATGATGACACATTGGTAGATGTTGAGTTAGAAAAAAAGAGGGATAGATGAGTTAGGCATGAAAGGAAGGGTTGAGATCTTGTTGGAGATGGTATTGATAGAAGTATGGGTAATATCAAGATGAAAATTCTTTTATTCAAAAGAATGAGTGATCCGAAGCATACTTGGAGTGAGAAAAGAAAGTAGAGTTGATATTTGATTGCCACATGAGGAAAAGACAGTAAAAATTACAGTACTTAAATTTACAAATTATGCTATCATTTGATGGGATCAAGTAGTAACATCTAGGAGGAGGAACCATGAGAGACCTATTAATACATGAGAAGAACTGAAGGTTATCATGAGGAAGAGGTTCATGCATAATCATTATTATCGGAAGCTTCACCAAAAATTGCAAAGACTCTACCAAGGTTCTAGGAGTGTAGAGGATTATCACAAAGAGATAGATATTGCGATGATTAGAGTAAATGTTGAAAAAGATATGGAGGCCACCATAGCCCGATTTTGGAATGGTTTGAATAGGGATATAGCTAATGTGGTAGAGTTGCAACAGTATGTAGAGTTGGAAGATATGTTACATGTAGCTATGAAGGTGGAAATGTAATTGAAGAGGAATGAGACGACTAGATATTCATAGGGTTCTAACTCTTCTTGAAAACTGAAGTGGGATAATAATAAAGGTGGTTGGACTGCTTCAAAAGGTAGGACTGAGTTACCAAAAGGAAGAGAGTAAGTTGCTAGTAAAACTACACTCAAGGTGAAGTTCCAACCCTCTAGGAATTAGGCTATCGAATGATTTAGGTGCTTGGGATCGGGACACATTGCCTTTTAATGTCCAAAGAAGAGGGCGATAATCTTGCGCGATAATGGAGAAGTGCTCAATGATAGTGAGAGTAATAAGATGACATGGCAGAATTGGAAGATGCTAGCAATGGTGATGAAATGGAGTATGCAGTGGGAGAACTATTGGGTATACGACGATCTCTTAGTACTCAAATCAAAGTGGATGACTTAGAGGAGCAAAGGGAGAACATATTTCATACGAGATGTCATGTCAACAACAAGGTATGTAGTATGATTATTGATGGGGATAGTTGTACCAATGTATCTAGCACAACACTTGTTGAAAAATTAGGATTAACTATGCTAAAACATCCTAGACCTTACAAATTGCAATGATTGAATGAATGTGAAGAGATTAAGGTAAATAGGAGAGTGTTGATGAGTTTCTCAATTGGGAGATATCATGATGAAGTGATGTGTGATATAGTTCATATGTATGTCAGGCATATTTTGTTGGGGAGACCATGATAATATAATAGGAAAGTGATTTATGATAGGTACAAAAATAGGTATAGTTTTACTAAGAATGGAAAATCTATTACTCTTGCACCGTTGACACCACAACAAGCGTATAAAAATCAAATCAAGTTGAAAAGTGAGGAAGAAAAAAGATTGAGAGAAAAAGGGAATGAGAATAACCTTCCACAACAAAAGAGCAAGAGAGAAAATAGTGAGGTGTCTAAAAGTAAGGAAAAAAGGAGTAGAGCCATATGAGAGAAAATAAAAAGAGTCTTGTGAGCGGAGAGACAAATTGAAAGTGAATTTCTTTGTAAAATGGGGTGAGTTGAAGAGGGCAGTGTTGAGAACCGACCTATGGTCGTGATGGTTTATGAGGAGTCATTCCTCAATCTTGAGGAATCTAACACACCCCTCCCTAATTTAGCTACTTCTTTGTTGCAGGAGTTCGAAGACGTGTTCCCGGAGGATAGGCCAAATGGGATACCACACATTCGAGGCATTGAACATCAAATTCATTTCGTACCTGGAGCTATAATTCCAAATAGGCCGGCTTATTGGAGTAATCTCGAGGAGACTAAGGAACTTCAAAGTCAAGTGGAAGATTTGATGAGCAAAGGATATATGAGGGAGAGTATGAGTCCATGTGTTGTGTCAGTGCTACTTGTGCCAAAGAAAGATGGAACTTGGAGGATGTGTATCGACTGTAGGGCCATCAACAATATAACGGTAAAGTATCGTCATCCTATTCATAGGTTAGATGATATGTTAGATGAATTACATGGATCATGCATATTTAGTAAAATTGACCTTAAAAGTGGTTATCAGATTAGGATGAGGGAAGGAGATGAATGGAGAACCGCTTTTAAAACTAAATATAGGTTGTATGAGTGGTTAGTCATACCATTTGGACTTACTAATGTACCTAGCATATTTATGAGATTAATGAATAATGTTTTACGTGCATTCATAGATAAATTGATAGTATTTTACTTTGATGACATTTTGGTATATAGAAAGATCTAAATGAGCATATATGTCATTTGAGATGTGTGCTTGTGGTCTTAAGACAAGAACAACTTTATGCTAACTTCAAAAAGTGCACATTTTGCAAAGAAAAGTTGTGTTTCTTGATTATATCATTAGTGTTAAGGGTATTGAAGTGGATGATAAAAGCCATCAAGGAGTGGCTAACACCTGAAAGTGTAACTGAAGTAATGAGCTTTCAGGGATCAGCTAGCTTTTATAGGCATTTTGTTAAAGACTTTAGCACACTTGCCTCACTATTCACAGAGATTATAAAGAAAAGTGTAGGATTTCATTGGGGCGTTGAAAAAGAACACACTTTTAATATTATTAAAGATAGGTTGTATACCGTACCGATTTTATCATTACCTAACTTTAACAATACTTTTAAAATTGAATGTGATGCCTCATGATTCAGTATGTCTTAATGCAGGAACGAAGGCCAATAGCTTACTTTAGTAAAAAGCTAAGTGGAGTAGCACTCAATTATCCTACATATGACAATGAGTTGTATGCACTTATTCAAGCTTTGAAGACATGGCATCACTACCTATGACCAAAGGAATTCGTGATTCACACCAACCATGAGTCATTGAAGCATTTAAGGGGTCAAGGTAAGCTAAAAAAGAGACATTTAAGGTAGATAGAGTTCATCGAGATATTTTCTTATTTTATTCGGTACAAACAATGTAAAGAAAATGTCGTAGCAAATGCTTTATCAAGGAGATATGAACTTCTAACGTTCTTAGGTGATAAATTATTAGGATTTGAATATGTCAAGGACATGTATGCTAATGATCTAGATTTCTCTAAGATATACGATTCATGTGATAAGGGTGCTATGGATAGATTCTTTAGGCGTGATAGGTATTTATTTCGGGAAAATAAGTTATGTGTTCCTAAATGTTCAATGAGAGAATTATTAGTACGTGAGACACATAGTAAGGTCTAATCATTTTGAGGTTAAGAAGACCTTAGAGATGCTAAGTGAACATTTTAATTAGCCTAATATGAAAGTAGATGTTGATCGGATTTGTAGTAGCTGCACCATTTGTAAAAATACGAAATCTAAGGTTTTACCTCAGGGTTTATATACGCCATTACCAACTCATAGTGAACATTAGGTTGATATGTTTATGGATTTTTTGTTGGGTTTATCTATGACTAAGAAAGGAAGGGATTCTATATTTGTGGAGGTAGATAGATTTAGTAAGATGACACATTTTATTCTATATCATAAAATTGATGATACCACCAATATTGCAAATTTATTCTTTAAGGAAAAAGTGTGCTTACATGGAATTTCTAGAAGCATTGTATTGGATAGGAATGCTAAATTTCTTAGTCATTTTTGGAGGATTTTGTAGAATAAATTAGGAACCAAGCTATTTTTTTTTTTACTACTTGTCACCCACAAATGGATGGGCAAACTGAGGTCGTTAATAGGACTATGATACAATTGTTACGCCCTACCAGTGTTTACCATTTATAGAATTTGCATATAATAGGGGCAATGCATTCTACTATTTCTTACTCGCCTTTTGAAATTGTATATGATTTTAATCCACTAACATCTTTTGATTTAATTCTTTTACCTGTGAATGAAAGTGGTAGTTTAGATAGGAAAAAAAGGTCAACTTAGTGAAATCACTCCATGAAAAGGTAAGGTTGCAAATTGAGAAGAAAAATGAGCATTATGCTTATCAAACAAATAAGGGATGAAATTGAGTTACATTTGAACCAGTAGATTGGGTTTGGGTGAACTTGAGGAAAGAACATTTTCCAGAACAAAGAAAGTCGAAGTTGCAGCCCCAGGGAAATGGTTCATTCCAAGTCTTTGAAAAGATCAATGACAATACCTAAAAATTAGATCTTTCATGTGAGTATAATGTTTCAATTATTTTTAACATCTTCGATCTTTCTCTCTTTGATGTAGGTACAGATTCGAGGTCGAATCATTTCGAAGAGGGAGGGGATGATGTGATCCAGGAGGCAATGATCCATTGATCATTGAGGAAGGGCCTATGACTAGGTCGCAAGCAAAGCAAGTCAAAGAAGCAATGTGATTGCTTGTTCAAGTTACAGTGGACGAAACATAGGTCACAACAAGTAAAAGAACAAATTTCATGTTAGGCTTGGAAGAAGAAAAAAGATGGATCAACTTAGGCGGGGGAATTGAGAGGCAAAGCTATACGACCGCACAGCACACCTATGCATGTGGTTGCATAAATCCATGCCGTGACCAAAGTGAGGGCGAAGTATTGGCCTATGCGACTATATGAAATACACCTATGCGGCCACATAGTTCAAACTTGGCGGCGAATTTTTCAAATTTCTCGTAATCTTCTATTTAAGTTAAAACTCTATTTTGTGATATCTTTTGTTATTTTTTAAAGCTTAATTCCATTTTTAGTTAGGTTTTATGGGTTCCTTATGAATATGACTCATTATATTATTGTGAACACACAATTTATTAAGAGATTAATTGAAAAGACATATTGTTTTCTTCTTGTTCTTCATCGAGCTAATTATGAACTTATCGAGAATATTTCTTGTGGTGTTCAACAAAATTGAGTGAGATTCTTGAGTCTTATAATCACGGGGTTAACATATTGTCGGCGATTGTATTGGTTCCTTGATTCACTATTTTTGAATCAAGCTTAAAATATTGATTTCTTGGCTTTCTTGTGTTAAATGAATCTTGTGTGGATTTCGTAGCGACCACTGTTACGTGGGCTCGCATCACACACTGTTCAAACATTGGATAAGCTAAATTTATTTTTGGTAGCATTATTTGGAGGTATATTTGTGAATTGATTATATAATTTTACACTCATGGATGTTTTTGACAGGCTATCTAATATTGTTGATCTTTATCATAAATTGCTTGATTGTGCCAATAAATAATCTTGTTCGGGATGAGTAAGAACTTTAGTTTGAGGGTGTTTGATAAGGTATTTTTGACACAGTTATTGGATGTCTAAATAAGTTAAATATATATTAAATGAGAGAATTTCTACTCACAATTGTCTGATTATAAGGTAAAACTCCCAATTAGAGAAGAACAAAGCAAAAAGGAAGAGAAAATAGACTAAAAGTATACAAAAATAAGAATTTGGGGACCAAATGTACAAGATAAAAGTTGAGCGACCGGCTGCAATTTGGTGGAGTACTTTACCGCAAGAGAACGGAAAGGGCAAAGCCCATTTGTGCGAACGACTTTAACATTTGGACCAAACACCTAAGTGTTGGTCAATGCGCACACTTGTCCTCGTTTTTGGTTTTTTTGAATTCTTTGGGGGGCTTTTGGGCAATTTCATGGACTCGTTTTAGGTCATTTAAATAACCAAAT
>CAIGRB010090423.1:33714-56775 GCA_903798255.1 Fraxinus quadrangulata | reverse complement strand
CCCCCCCCCCCAAGTCTGTCATCTCAAATACTTTCAGCCATCACTTCTTCAATCAATGCAAAGTTGCTTCCTATAATCAGCAAATCATCCACATATAATGATATGATTACCAGCTCCTTTTTCTCCTCATTTACATAAAGAGTTTGTTCATTCACACTTTTAGCAAAGCTAAGACAGGTCAAATGCTCATCAATCCTGATGTACCAAGCTCTTGGAGCTTGCCTTAATCCATATAAAGCCTTCTTTAGAAGATAAACCTTATATTCCATTCCATCAGTCACAAATCCTCTAGGTTGTTTAATGAAGATTTCTTCGTTTAAATAGCCATTAAGGAATGTTGATTTCACATCTAACTGATAGATTTTCCACCCATTTTGAGCTACCATTGCCATCAACAACCTGATTGTTTCATACCTTGCAACTGGAGCAAAGGTATATGTAAAATCTACTCCAAACTGTTGTGCCCTTAACAACCAGCCTTGCTTTCAGCTTGTTAACTGATCCATCAGGGTTCAATTTCATTTTGTACACCCATTTAACCCCAATCACTTGCTTATTCTGAAATATCTCTGTCAATTCCAACGCGTCATTCTTTTCTATCATTCTGATTTCTTCCTCCATTGCAGCCATCCACTTAGATGAATTTGAGGATTCAACAAAGCTTGTAGGTTCCACAATTACAGCATTCCATCTAGCATAGACATCTGCTAGAGGTCTCATTTTCACCCTACCTTCATCTATCTCAGAATCATCATCATTGTCACCAGGTTCCAATATGTCCTCATCACTTTCCTCATCTCTGTTATGAGGATTCACATTACTGGTTTTCTCTTTAACTACATAGTTAGCATCCCAGTTCCAAGTAGCATTCTCATCCATATTGATGTCTCTGCTGAAGATTACATTTCTTGACTGAGGGTTGAACACTCTATAACCTTTGGCATTGTTGCAATAGCCAACACGTATTACAACTTCAGCTTTATCACTGAGTTTGTCCCTCTTTGCATCAGGAACATGAGTGTAACAATCACTCTCAAACACCTTTAAATGTGAGACTTCTAGTTTTGCATCATATCAAGCCTCATAAGGTGTCTTTTTCTCCAAAGATTTTGTTGGCAGACTGTCTCCAGAAGTACTTTTTCTATCATCGGCATTTCCAACCCAATCAACATCGAAATAGCCAGCAAGACAAAAGTAGAGATCCGAGAGTACAGGATTCCATAATCAGCGATACCATTTACATATCTAATGATACGTCGCATGGCGCTCAGGTGGTATTTCTTAGGATTAGCCTAAAAACGTGCACAAGCCCCTACACTAAAGGCTATATCAGGTCTGCTAGCAGTGAGATAAAGTAAACTACTTATCATACTTCTGTATAATGTCTGATCAATACTCTTACCTATAGGATCATGACCTAACTTGACACTGGTGCTCATGGAGGTTCTAGTGTGTTTCTTGCTGTCTAATCCAAATCGCTTAACAAAAATTTTTCCATACTTCGATTGAGATATGAACAGCCCATCATCAGTTTGTTTAACTTGGAGACCTAGAACGTAATATTATTCTCCAATCATACTCATCTTAAATTCTTGCTTCATGCATTCAGCGAAATTCTGAGCAAGAGAATCAATAGGAGAACCAAGATAATGTCACCAACGTAGATCTGAGCTATCGTGATGGTTTCCTCAATATGTCTAATGAATAAGGTTTTATCCGCATCGCCTCTTGAAAAGTCATGTTCCATAAGATATACAGTAAGTCTATCATACCAAGCTCCCGAGATTGTTTAAGCCTATATAAAGCTTTATTTAACTTATACACATAATGTGGAAACTTAGGATCAATAAATCCATTAGGTTGTTCAACGTAGGCTTCTTCCTAAAGTATTCTATTCCAGAAGGTACTCTTGACATCCATTTGATATAATTTGAAGCCTAAAGTGCAGGCAACTACCAGAAGAATTCCGATGGATTCAAGTCTAGTAACCGGGGCAAATGTTTCATCAAAGTCAACTCCTTCAACCTGAGTATATTTTGGGACAACTAACCTAGCCTTATTTCTAGTTGTGGTACCTTGATTATCGATTTTATTCTTAAATATTCACTTAGTACCTACAACATTACAAATCATCAGGCCTAGGAACTAAATCGCACACGTTGTTTCGCACAAACTGATTTAGCTCTTCANCCCCCCCCCCCAAGTCTGTCATCTCAAATACTTTCAGCCATCACTTCTTCAATCAATGCAAAGTTGCTTCCTATAATCAGCAAATCATCCACATATAATGATATGATTACCAGCTCCTTTTTCTCCTCATTTACATAAAGAGTTTGTTCATTCACACTTTTAGCAAAGCTAAGACAGGTCAAATGCTCATCAATCCTGATGTACCAAGCTCTTGGAGCTTGCCTTAATCCATATAAAGCCTTCTTTAGAAGATAAACCTTATATTCCATTCCATCAGTCACAAATCCTCTAGGTTGTTTAATGAAGATTTCTTCGTTTAAATAGCCATTAAGGAATGTTGATTTCACATCTAACTGATAGATTTTCCACCCATTTTGAGCTACCATTGCCATCAACAACCTGATTGTTTCATACCTTGCAACTGGAGCAAAGGTATATGTAAAATCTACTCCAAACTGTTGTGCCCTTAACAACCAGCCTTGCTTTCAGCTTGTTAACTGATCCATCAGGGTTCAATTTCATTTTGTACACCCATTTAACCCCAATCACTTGCTTATTCTGAAATATCTCTGTCAATTCCAACGCGTCATTCTTTTCTATCATTCTGATTTCTTCCTCCATTGCAGCCATCCACTTAGATGAATTTGAGGATTCAACAAAGCTTGTAGGTTCCACAATTACAGCATTCCATCTAGCATAGACATCTGCTAGAGGTCTCATTTTCACCCTACCTTCATCTATCTCAGAATCATCATCATTGTCACCAGGTTCCAATATGTCCTCATCACTTTCCTCATCTCTGTTATGAGGATTCACATTACTGGTTTTCTCTTTAACTACATAGTTAGCATCCCAGTTCCAAGTAGCATTCTCATCCATATTGATGTCTCTGCTGAAGATTACATTTCTTGACTGAGGGTTGAACACTCTATAACCTTTGGCATTGTTGCAATAGCCAACACGTATTACAACTTCAGCTTTATCACTGAGTTTGTCCCTCTTTGCATCAGGAACATGAGTGTAACACACACTCCCAAACACCTTTAAATGTGAGATTTCAGGTTTACCATCATACCAAGCCTCATATGGTGCTTTTTTCTCCAAGGATTTTGTTGGTAAACGGTTGAGAAGATAAACAACAGTGTTAACTGCCTCTGCCCAGAACTCCTTAGGTACTTTTTTCTCAATCAACAAGCACCTAACCATTTTCATTACAGTCCTATTTTTCCTCTCACTGACTCCATTCTGTTGAGGAGAATAAGGAATAGTTAACTGATGCTTAACACCTTCAGCTTTGCAGTAATTGTCAAATTGTCCACAACTATACTCAGTTCCATTATCAGTTTTGATTGTCTTTATTTTGCAACCACTTTCATTCTCCACCATTCTCTTGAATGTTTGAAACACATCTGCAACTTCTGACTTAGCTTTCAAGAAATAAACCCAACACATTCTTGTTAAATATCTGCTGCCATTCAATGTATTGACTTTCATTAGATCACAAACATCTTAGTGTACTAACTCAAGTTTATTAACAGCCCTTCTTGACTGATTCTTAGGGAAAGGCAATCTTGTTTGCTTTCTAAGTTGACAGACATCACAGACACATTCACTTTAGGCATACTTTCAACAAGATTAAAGTCATACATTTGCCTAAGTGAAGTATGGCTAGCACGACCAAATCGTCTATGCCATAAAGAAGATTTAGTTTCTTCAACTAAACATGCATGTAAAGTGACATTTTTCCGATCTATAGGAAAGCTTCTATTTCTCATTTGAACTGTCATTAACTCATTTCCAGTTTCATCTAATATAGTGCAGACTTTTTCTTTAAAAATCAAAGTATGATTTTTCTCTAACAGTTGCCCTACACTAATTAGATTCTGATCTATCTCATGCATATATAAAACATCAAGAATATGTTTAATACCTGATGAAGTCTGAACAGCAATCACTCATATGCCTTTCACTTCCACAAAATCTCCATTTCCCACTTTAACTTTGGATTTGTATGCTTTATTCAGTTCCACGAAAATGTTGGAGTCTGCAGTCATATGGTGAGTGCAACCACTGTCCAATAACCAGGTTTCAACCTTGCTGAAAGAATTGATAGCAGAGAACAGATGTTCTTCAAGCATTTCATCCTAATTTTCTGCCATTTTTGCCTGCTGCTGTGGTTGTTTCCCCCTTTTATTTTTGCACACTTTTTCAACATGGCTAAATTGTTTGCAGCTTCTACACTGAACTCCAGGCCTATACTAATACCATTTTGGAGAATGACCATTTCTTTTACAATGAGGACAAGGTGCAAACTTATCCTCTTTGTTTCTAGTTCTGCTGCCTTCAGGCTCTTTCTTTTTAGCTTGAGGTTTCTTCACACCAAATCTTGTTTGAGCTTTGTATTTTCCTTTAGCAAACATGGCTCCTTTTGTTTGTTCCTCCTGCCTCATTAGCCTTCTTTGTTCAGTTGTCTATAATGCATTCACCAGTTCAGCTAAAATTATAGATGGCAGGTCTCTAGAATCCTCCAAAGATGATATCTTGGCTTCAAACTTTTCAAGAAGGCTTATTAAAACCTTGTCCACCACTATTTTATTTTAGTAAATAATCTCTCAGAAGTCTGATTGATTTATAGTCTTCATCATCCTATCTGAAAAATCCTTTACAACCTCTGTGTCATTCATCTTCGAAGTCTTAAACTCTCTTATGAGATTAAGTACTTGCATATGCCTTGTTCTTTCATTTCCTTGATATTCTTCTTTCAGAATATCCCAGACCTCTTTTGTAGTCTCGCAAGTCATGATTCTTGTGAAGATAGCATTTGAAACGGCAGACTGAATGCAAGAGAGTGCTTTGAACTTTTTTGTTACATTTTCACTATGTTACTTAATCTCGGTCATTGTTGGATTCGCTCTCAAATGAGGAGGTTCCCAGTATCTGTTATTTTCCACAAATCATAAGCTTTAAGATAAGCCTTCATCTTTGCAGTCAGAAGTTGTATTTTTTTTTCAGTGAAGGTAGAGGGTAATGGTAATGAAAAACTAGTTGAAGCCATTTTTCTTTCCTGTCGTCTGAATATAACTTTGCTGATGGTTTCCCTTTTTTGCAACACATGTTCTTCTTCTTCTTCTTCCCTTCTTACAGTTCCCTTTATAAGATCAATAATGCTTTGATACCATGAAAGATTATAGATTCAAAGAGTTGAACTTACCGGATTATTCATTCCTTACCAGATTCACACAAAACTTACCGATTTTGACAAGGTTACCATATTTGCACAATGCTTACTGAATTTGCACAAAGCTTACCGTATTTGCACAATGCTTACCAAATTTGCACATAATGCTATGTTTTGAGATAAAGCACTGAACTTACCGAATTTACACTAAGCTAACCGTATTTGCAATATGCTTACCGATTTTGACAGAGTGCTCTGTTTTTAAAGAAGAAGAATGGAGAAGGAAGAAGCTCAATTTGTTTCATTTCTTGCTGAATATATAACATTACAAAATACATGATTTTCAACAACATCCTACCTATTTCAATCTATCAAGTTGTCAACCATACATAAGACCATACTAAGACAACTTTACAAAAATTTTAAACTACCAACTATTGTAGTTAAATCACATGATTTAAGATACAAAATTAAACAATCATTTGACAAGGAATTTGATAGGCAAAATGTCATGCTACACTCAACAAGAATCCATTCAAAAATTATTTTATCAAATCCAACCCAACCTTAGTTCCAATTTCCAATTTATACATCATAAAGACCTTCTCATGTGAATCAAGGTTATGAATAAGGATTCAGTAAAGGACTTTATACTTTGGCAAGAGTCTGCAGGCACAATGTTAATCTTATTTGGCCAATTCATGCATGTCAACTCCTAAAGCAACATCATCACTTCTACAACTTCATACATGCCCAACCAGTCTCTTGGCACAGATGGACTCAAGGTGATAAACCTTTCCCTCACATAGGTCCTCCACCTAAAGAGGTTGCCAATCTTGCCTATATTTTTGGGAATATTTACATAAAATTCTTTCACAATTGTCTCATTAAATTTTCCATCAAATGTCAACAATTTCTCATGTTTATGAAATCACCCAAATCATCCAAACCTACTCTAAAACATTCCACAAGCAACACTTTGAAATCTTCTATTAAATTTCCTAGGGGTAGTAAATGACATAAAAAATCTCATTTGATTCAGTAAGGAAACATAGAGGTTACAACATGTCTAGGTATCAAATCTGAAGAGGTTACGATTAGAAGCAGAGTGCCAAGGACACTGTCAGCTCCACCTCTTGGAGTGCGAGACGCTGACTAACTAGCCAGTGTAGGGGTTTCTAAACCCTCTCCAACCTTCTACTTACCCTTATCTACACGTATTGCCCTCTTCTTGGAAGGTTGAGTTATTTCAGAAGATTCATCAGATTTTCACTAGAGGGCTGAAATTGGGAGCCAGATTTGTGAGTCTCAATTTCAACCGATGCAGGCATTTCTGTGGTTTGTCTTTCTTCAGCAGCTAGGTCACACCGGTGTCGAAACCTCCTCCACTGGGTCAGGACTGGCCCTCTTCCCTTCAGAATGTTCTAGTGGTTCATCATAATCTCCAGACCCATGATATTTATATATCTTCTCCTCAGTTTATTCACTTTTATTTTCCCTAATTTTTACCTGGCGACTGGGTAGGTAATGAGGTTGTTTCTTCGTATGGTTTGATGAGATACAGTAGGAAAAGTGCTCTTCTCAGAGGATTCAGATGCAGGGGTTACCTTAGAAGGTAAATATCAGATAATAGTCCTTACCTCTTCAAATTCCAATTGAATGGGCTCAGATGGCAATTGGGCTGGAATGACTGGTTTCCTTTGTTGCGAACTGCGAACGAGCAGATTTCATGGCAGAGTATTCATCTTTGCAAGCCTTACTTTTGTTACCTTTTCTCTTCACTTTTATGGTTCGTAGTAGGTAGCTCAAAGACACAGAAGAAATCAAATGCAGAGAATGATTTAATATAGAACGATTGTGGAATGAAATGTGATATTGCCCTAGATGCGTGGATCAAAGGGGAAAATATCCAAGTTTATAGAAATTTTATTTAGGTAACTTCAAAAAAGGATGAGCATGAGGAGATAATTTCAAAACTGATTTTAAGTAGTTATTACTTAATTGTCTCATATGTTCACGGGTTTACCTTTTGGCCTCCCTAATTTTAAAATCTACTTTCCAAATTTTTAATTCAAGTTAAGGCACTTTTCTTTTCATATACCATGTAAATTTAATTTCCAAAACCGTGGAAATCAATATTTCTCTATTTTATACATGTAAGATTTAAGATTGTTGATCTAAAGTACAACTAAAAAGCCCGAATGTGTTAATCACATGAAAAAGGAAAATTAAAAAAATTGAGTCAATCATAATACTTTTAGATAAATTTTACAATCAAATGAATTCACAATCAATTTAAAATCATCAGGAAAATCAAGAAATTCTCATTCAAATGTTTGCTCATAATTAATTCAATTTTTTTCTCAGATGAAGATGCGAGTGTGTGATAGGACCATTAAGACTAATCGATCATTTATCATGTCCTAACCAAAGTTGACACTCGTAGTGACTAGATACAAAAATGTATTTCAAACCAACCATCTTCTGAAATTTTGTGTGTAAATAAAAAAATAAGTGTGTGCTAGGTTTGAGCATGTATATCATGTATTGACTCTTTTTTTTTCTTTTAAATCAAAGTGTTTTGAATTAATTGAGTCGACTTTCACACAGTCATAGAGATAATACTTTTCTCATGACTTTTTTTTTAGGTAAAGGGGGGCGATACCTCATAGATTTTATTAATATGTCCTCACTTGTGGTGGAGGAATATCGTGGTTACATGAGAAAATAGTGAAAATAATAAATGAAAAAGTACTACTTCTCTTACAAAGAAAAAAATGATGAGGGATAAATATAAAGTTGTAAAACATGAAGTATTACATTCCTTACAATAAGAACTAATGCAAGTAAAGACAAAAATATAAATAAAAAGTAAAAAATCATACTCTAATCCTAGGCAGTCCATGTCTATCAATCTATTCGAGTGCCACAATATGTCGTAGTAGGTCAGTTACTCCATATATCTGATATCGTCAATGATCTCAACCTTCTGCAACAAGAGCATCTACAACCTGATTCCCCTCTCTAAAGATGTAGAAAATTGTATCTCTGTCAAATGATACGATGTCTGTGATCTGTCTGAGTATGCCCTAATAGCCCATGGTCCTCCTCCTCTAGTGATGCAGTGAATAACCACTATAGAATCTAGCTCAATCCAAATGTCAGAAAGACTGAGTCTTCTAACTAGTAGAATCCCATCAAGAACAGCACTGAGCTCTACCTCTAATATTATGCACGGTCCATACGAAACTAAAAAAGGCCTTGATACAGTATCCTACGTGATCCTTGATGATGCATCCCCCGCTCGCAATACCATCATTGACGCATCCATTAGTATTGATCTTGATAGATCCAACTGATAGAGTGAGCCACCAAAATAAAACATGAGGAGATAGGGAGAGGGAGAGGGAGGGGGAATAAAAGAAATACCAAATATGGGTGTAAGTATCAAATCCCCTCACCAATGCACAACTTGAAATAGTCATCACATATGAATAAAAGAGATCATGCGATATACCCTCCATATGATACGTCTGGCCACCACGCAAATCCCCCTTTGCTTCACACCATTCCTATCAATCCATATAAACCAAAATGCTAGTAGAGGAATGATAGTGTGAATGTGTCCACAGCGAACATACTATCCAGAATACCTCTCTTTTTGGAACCTCTGTCTAACACCATCTCCTGAACTCATAGGTACCTAAAAAATGTTCCCAAAATGTTGCCATACCAGATACGAGATGTTTTTGTATGTGAAAATATGATTGATAGTCTCGATCTCGAAACAACACTAGCAGCGAAAAACCAACTGACATCCAATTTTCTCTGAATAACCACATCTAAAGAATGAAGTCCTGCCATAGTCTCTAGCAAAAAAATGAGATAGTAACGGCAAAATGGAGCTCCACAGTAATCGATATGAATCCTAATACTGGCGTACCGAATGTACGAGCAGTCATGCAGACTTGGTAGTAAAGCTACCATTCGATGTATCCTTCTAAATAATGCGATCTGAGGCATCTGCACATAAAGGTATAGCCTCTATTTGTCCTACCATAAAAGGAGGGAAAATCTATAATAAACATCCAATATCCCATCTAGTATCATCAAAAAAAATCATGCACCCTTACATATGTGTGTTGCCGGTGTGGGAATAGGAAGGCCAACGGGTGTTGCCCATCCAACAATCATGCTAGAAGAATATTTGACCCACTCCAAGGTGTCTGCAATGCGTGGCTCTGTCCGAGGCCCAACTAATTTCAACCTCTTCCAGGTAGGAGCAGATGAGTAGGAAACTATTGCAAGTAAAGGATGTATCCCCACAGAATACTTACCTAGTAAAAATAGGGCCCAAAGTGATCTCTGAGAATGGAACAACCACCAAAGATTTATGGAAAAAGTGTCCACCACATCCTGTAATCTCTTGAAGTCTAGACCACCATCATCAGTAGGAAGACATATCTCCTTCCAGCTCCGCCAATTTAACCATCGTCCCTGTTCCATAGAATCCCACAAGAATCGTGTAAAGCTGCTTTCAATTGTTTTCAGGATAGCCTTGGGGCTGCATAATCTGAAGAAGATGTAATGTTATGGAAGAAAGCACTGATTTCAACAAAGTAATACAGCCCCTAGGTGATAATAGTCGTGAAGCCTAACTTGAGATCATGTCCCTATCCTTCTGGATAAGGTCATCATAAATAAAGCTCCTCTTAATTTCCTTAAATACGAGGACCCCCAAATAAGTGAAAGGTTGTTGCTGGTGTCAAAATCCAAAATCTCCAATCGTCTAATCTGACTAATAGATGTCCGTCTAGGTAGAATAAGTCTGTTGTTGTCCCTATTCACTAGCTGACCAAAAATCCCCTCGTGATGTTTCAGACAATTAAGAACCCTCATGATAGATTATTTTTTGCAGTTGGCCAATATGATCATATCATCGGCAAATGAAAGGTGCGAAACAAGAGTACTACCTCCATGTCGATAGGACATATTGGGATACTCCTGAAACCTCTGAGTGAGAAGTAATTTGCAGCTATGATGAACAATGATGGCATAATGGGATTACCTAGGGCTGGACAAAACTCTCGAACCGAACTAGACCTAAACCGAACTAAACTGAACAGGGTGGTTTTTCTTAAATTAAATACTCGAACGGACATCTAAATTGAGAACCGACGACTTTGGTTTGGTTCTCGATTCTAGACCTAGAACCGAAGAACCGAATCTCCTTAATTTTTTATCTTAAATATGTCAAATTATTATTTTTTTTTTTGGAAATGAATTTGCTAACTAATTAATTTAGATAAAACCTAAAATATGATTTTACTATTTTCAATTTTCAGCCAAGCCCAACTTAATCAAATTGGCCTAAATTTTACCCAAATCTCTTATTCTACCGTATTGTCATTTCTGTCGTTTATTATTATAAACTCACTATCTTCCTCTTCTTATGATTTTAACAGTCCAATCTATGAAGAACCCAATAAAGAAATGTACAAAAGATATCACCAGATTGTACTATATTATTTTATAAGAGTTAAGATTGAACATGTCATAGTCGAATTAATGTAGTGTTGTTATAAATATAAAAGAATTAATTATTGGGCGAACCAAACCGGATCATCCGATCTAAGCTCTCGTGAGGAGAGAAAAAACCATTTGAGCGACCATTTAGGAGTATAGAAAAATGAAGCCCCAATCTATGTACTGCCTGATCCTATCGATCCAGATCTGATCAAATCCAAATGTCTCCAATACAGAATAAATGAAGTCCCAATCTATGCGATCGTATGTTTTACCCATGTCTAGTTTCGGCATAGTGTTACCCCCTCAGACTTTAGCATCCAAAGTATAGAGAAGCTCATGAGATAATAATACATTATCTCCAATTAGGCGGCCATTGATAAATCCACTACGTGGAGGAGAGATAATGTATAATAATAGTGTATTCAACCGAGTGTTCAAAAGCTTAGTAATAAGTTTATTGAACAATGTGCATAAACTGATGGGTCTGAAGTCAATCCATCTACAAGCACCGTTCATCTTAGGTAACAATACAATAGTAGTAGCAGCAAAACCCCATGGAAGATGGCCGCTATCAAAGAGTTCAAGACTGCCCTATATACGTCATCCTGAATAGTGTCCTAGCAATGCTGAAAGAAAAGGGATGAGAACCCATTCGGGCTAGCAACACTGTCAGCCTCTATACTGAAAACTGACTTCTGAACCTCATGAATCAAAGGTGGGCAATTTAGTGTCAAATTATCATCATCCGTCAAAAGCTTTGGATGATAGCATAACAAATGAGGTCCAAAGGTTGCGAAGGAGCAGGTAGAAGATCCTAGTAAAATGCAATAGCCGAAGTCTGAATGTCAGTAGAAGTAGATAAGACTTTCCCTACCTGTGTCTAGATGGACCTAATATGCGACCTGATACGGCTTTATTAAATCACCGCATGAAAGTATAGAGTATTGTGATCTCTCTTATATACCCAACGTGAACCAGCCTTTTACTTCCAAAAACCCTCTTCAATATAAAAATTTCGGTTCAAAACCTCTTGAGCATGTAGTAAGTTACGATGCTCTGGTGTAGGGTCTCTATCATATACTGTCCCTGGCTCATCAACCCTATCCTTAGCATCCCTCACCCTTGCAAACTATCACCGAACATATGTCGATTCCACCAACACAGTCCCTGTTTCAACCTAAAAACTTCTCCTAAAGAGCAGTCATCTCCATAAGATGAGTAGAGAGTGACCACTTCTAAAATACGAATGCTGAAAAAGTCATGATGTTTTGTCCACATATTTAGGAATTTGAAAGGTCTAGGCCCCAAATCATCATAAAAAATTCACTGAAGTAGCAAAGGCAAATGATCAGATGAAATCCGATTCAAGTGTTTTACTGTAACTTGTCAACAGAATGCTACAGCTATAGAATTAATGAATACCCTATCCAGTATCTTCTTGACTCAACCATTGGTCCCAGTATACCAATTCCCAAGGAAACCAGTGTCCTCCAAATAACAGTCCAACATTATATCAAAGAAATCAATAGTGCTTCGATCATGAGTATTATGAATGTGAGCTTACCATCATGTGTAATGACATTAAAGTCTCCCCCAATTAGCCAAAGGTCCGTCCATATCGAGGAAAATGTGGTAAAGACTCGCCTGCAAATCCCTCTTGATAGAAGCATCACATGAAGCATAGACTGAAGTCAAATAGATGGGACGCGATAGTCTCGGATCCTCAATTCTAACATGAAGGAACTAAGGATGATCATTAATAACAGTAACATTGATCCCCACATTCTAAAAAACTAGATCTTGTTCACTCATTCTGAACTCCAATGTCAAAGTGCAAATATCGTCGAATATAGGCAAATCTATGCTGAAGAACAAAAAGCTCTAGTATAACCAAAAGATAAACTTGATGAAGCTATATAAATTTCTTCAGGCGCCGATGAGTAGCTACACTAGTTATACCTCTCACATTCCATATGATGGTACTCATATGGATGGGGAATGTGAGGAGGTATCATGTGACAAACTCCTAGTGACCCTCATGCTCGGTTTTCTTCTGTGTAACCCAGATAAAACCATCATCATCTGTCCTTCCAACCATAACAGCCAAATCCTCAACAGAAGACCTACGGAACATGCCCTACTGGTGAACCTCAATATGTGATGTGCCCTCAATATCTGACTTATCAGACTGTAGAGATGGGATAAATGTCTCAACATTCTGCTGATAAAGAGGAAAAGCAGTAGTGGTTATAGGTGCATGTGTCCGAACTGGAGATAGACATGTAATCTGTTATCTCTGATACCTGTATACTCTAAGTCATCTGGTATCAATGGTTCTTGAACTATAAAATCTACAAAGGGATCAAATATGAAGTATAGGTAGATCGACAACCTGAGGTGAAGCCCCAGTAGTAGCAATTGTAGTAGGAACAGATTGCGGTGGAGAACTGATCTGAGGAGCAACTGAACTAGGAATTAGTTGAACCGTGCAATCTGTGGGCTCACTGATGGAGCAATTGGCTGAGCTTGAGTATGTGTACCAGCAATAGCTGTTATATCAGCCATAGCAACTGGTGGTCCAGGTAGTAAAATAGACTGAATCTGGAAGCTCAAAGTGCTAGCAGAATGCTGTCCTCTTTGGTCCCTACGGACTAGAATTCACCACTTAGGAGGTTCAACAAGTACCTCCTTACCCTTTCCCTTATCCTTAGCCTAATCCATAGTAGGCCTAAAAATACGATCATCAACTGTTATTGCAACACGTGATGGTGTTGGGCATGATCCAAAAGAACATTGCTCATCAATATGCCCAAAATGTTTGCATCGAAAACAATAGTCGACTTTTTATCGTATAAGATAGTTAGGGAGCTTATACTCTAAGTCAACCTCAATACATATCCATGCCTTACTAGGTCGGCGTAAATCTGATGTTACCTCATCAATGCGAAGTAGGACTCCAATTGCCTTAGCTAAGATGAATAGGCTGCTCTTAGCCTGAAAGCGAATGGGCAATAGTGGAAAGAAAACTCAGACAGGGACGGTAGAGGTCTCATGCTGTGGGCTGAAACTAGGTGTCCATTTAATAACTCCCATTGGACACGTATCAATATACTAAATGGGTTTGCGAAATAACCTTGAGTAGTCATCTTCGTGTGCCAGATGAATCAAAATTTGTAATAAATCAATAAGACCTATCATAAAATACCATGAAAGCCAAATTTATGAAAATTGTCACGTACCTTAACCATAGAATGAAGTTCATCTTCTTCCTCGGTAAAGGAGATAATGGGTTTCCCCATGTGCATGAACGGTTCTGAAGAAACAAACTTGTAATTATTAGAATCCTGTAGGGCCTGAAGAACAGGTGTAAAATATTTCTCTGGCTTTGTTCAACCTGAGAAATAAAATGTTTTCCAAAGAGGAAACTAACATATGATTTTTTACCATTAAAGGGCCTAAAATTATTAATTGTTCCTCGTGGTGCAATAAGGGGTGGTTGAATCTGGGTTTTTTGGATAAGGTGTGGGTTAACCTGATCAATCAGATGATTAGACTCTCGAGGATTACAAAGACCAGCTACTGGTCGAGTTTCCTGATTTTTGTGCAAAGGTACACTTTCCAATGCTTCACTTCTAGTCAAATTGGAGGCCAAATTCACCACTCTAAGGGTTTCAGGATGTGTTGAGATCAATGGAAGAGTCATAGTAACCTGATTCTATCCAGAAACTGTTGAATTAATAGCCTCGTTCTGCTTGCCAAGGGGCACTATTCCCAATGTAAAATTTTCGAGTAAAATTAGAGTAAATAGGTATTACACTGGGGGTTTTTGAGCCTGTCTGATTCAATGGAGAAAGTCTTGTGCCCGAAATCCGACCAGAAGTTGAAGGATTCATCGGGTCAGATTAAACACAGTTAAATGAATAGGTTGACTTCATAATTGAGGGAATTGAAGCATCAATTGGAGAAATTGGAAGCCCAATGTTGTTGTAACTTGAATTGAGTTTCCACGGTCGAATTAGTGGATTGGAATATGTTAGGACCTTCGACTGGTTGAAAATCAGAGATCGTACTCGGCTAGGTTGTTCTTGAGTTCAATCCAGAAATTTGTACATTTGATTGATGAATTGATGCAATTGATGGAGGACCCATTGTTGTGACAACATGAATTGATGGTTTTATGCTAGAATAGATAGATTGAAGCTTTGTTGAATCATCAATTGAAAGGGGATCGACAGGTCAATTGTCGATGTTGGTTAATCCATTTATGGGAAAAATTGACGACGACTCATAGATACATTGCATCCGGCTTGAAGAGGCAGTGATAGGAGAGGTGGTTCGCAATCGTAGGTAATAACGTCGACGTCGAAAAATGAGTTTGAAATGGCTGAGTTCACCGTTGAAGAAATTGGTTGTAGTTATTGATTGTCAACTTTGTTTGATGTTATGAACACATCTGTAGGGGTGCAATGAGAAGCCTGATCGACCTGGAAGATGGGTATGCCATGGGTGTCACCAGAAATGGAGATTCCGATTGTTTCATGGTGGGTGGGAAACATATTTTGGCTCGAATGTTCAGCCAAGTCCATAAGAATTTTGGCTAGTGGTTGGATGGGTTGTGAAAAGGGAAGTGAAGGCTTCAAGATGGTATGTTGGTCTGGTGGCTAAGGTGGCCGGAGGTTGGAGTTATGGTGGTCCATAAGCAGCATCTCCCAAGTATGTTACTTAGGGTTGGAGGTTAAACAATGAATTTCAATATAATAGCATATTACAGTACAGAGAGATATAGATACTAATCATAAGTCCAAACTCAAGTATTTGTCATTTTAAAGTGACAGCCTAGTCACTGGATGGTCACAATTGAAGCAGTCACAATATCCTAGAGGTTTATTAATCTGACAATAGTTTACCATAGGTTATAATGAGCCTCCAAATGTGCCTTTTTTTATCATTCATGTTTCTAGCCCAATAAACATTTGTATATCCCGCAAGATGAGAGTTTAGATCTTTATGTACCATAAGCTAAAATTGGAAATGCTATTAACATATCTAATAACTCGTTTAACAGTTGTCGAGTGGAAATCTTTAGTTTAGCTTGATAGCTTGCACTAACTCCAACGTTGAAAGCTAGTCAAGATAGATTGCAGTCATATTCAGTAGACTTCCTATCATGTTCATGTACAAGCTGGATTGATGTCGTTGTCCTGGTCATTTCTATGGATTTTTAAGGTCGTAGCCATGTAAGTCCTGGCTTGATATTTTCCAAACAAATTTTATTTACTAGATTCTTCGCATCTTAGCCTGTGAGATAAAAATTCCTCTTTCAACCTGCTTAACCTGCAAACCCAAGAAATAGTTCAGCTCATTAACTATGCTTATTTCAAACTCCTCTTGCATGTGTGGCAAACTCCTTGGATTTTATTTCAAATGTATATTCGAATACTATGTCATCAACATATATTTGTGCTACTATTAGTCTAGATTTGAGTCGCATGATGAACAAGGTTTTATTAGCTTCCCTCTCTTGTATCCCTTCTCAAGTAGGAACATAGTCAATCTCTCGTACCATTGGAGACTTGTTTCAGGCCATACAATACCATTTTAAGTTTGACTACATGGTCAGGAAGTTATAGATCAATGAATCCTTTTAGTTGCTCTGCGTAAGCTTCTTCATTCAGAATGGCACTCTTGACATCCATCTGATTAAGTTTGAATCTCATTTGACATGCCAAAGATAATAGAAATCTAATAGATTCAAGTCTAGCCATAGTTACAAATCCATTCCTTCAACTTGGGTGTAATCCTGTGTCATGCCTTATTTCTAACAATGCTTCCATGGTCATCTGATATTTTTTGAAGATCCACTTGGTTCCAATCATGTTTATATTTGTTGGCTAAGGTACTAACTCATATATATTATATTGCTCAAATTAAGTCAATTCTTCCTACATTGCTAGTACCCAAGATTCATCACCAAATGTCTCGATCAAAATTTTGGGTTCAATAATATAGCACATAATCCCAAGTTTAGTAGCAAGGTTTGTTCTGGTCATTATTCCATCTCAACGGTTAGAGAGCACATTGAGCATAGGATGTGCCTTTTGGATACAAGTAGGAGGTTGCCTTCTATTTTATAGTTCATTGTGTTCTTTTGTTGGGTGACAACCTACAGTGGCTAGTTCATAACTATTGAAACTAGGTACTAGAAGTTCTGTCTACCTATTATTCCCAGAATTTGCAACATTGTTTTCCTGAGTATTCTGAGTATCTTCAATCTATTCTTCCGAATTTTGAATTTCAAGTTTCTGTGAATAAGAGGAGAATCATCAGTATCATCAATTTTAACATCAATAGATTTAATAATAGCTTAAGTCCTCATGTTATATACTATAAGCACAACTATTTTTAAAGTAACCAATGAAGACTCCTTCATCACTCTTTCGATAAAACATCTCCAAATTTTTCTATCATTTAATACATATTACTTGCTTCCAAATGTGTAACTATACTTGAGATTTGGTTTCCTACCTTACCAGATTTAATAAAGTATTTATGAGGTACCCGTACTCAAGTATACAATGTTTAGAATATAGCAAGTAGTATTTACAGCTTCAACTCGTAAATTGAACTGCTAGTTTCTTACTATTCAATATCACCCTAGCTATTTCTTGAAAGAACATATTCTTCCTCTATACAACACCATTTTGTCAGGGGTTTTAGGAGCAGAAAACTCATGAAAAATACCATAATCTTCATAAATCTAGATAAGCTAACATTTTCAAATTCCTTACCATAATTACTCATAATTCTTACAATTTTATCTCCCTCTAAATGTTTTTCAGTAGTCCATTTTTGATATAAGAATGTGAATCTTTCAAAATTATCAAAATTTTCTCTTAAGAAGTTTACCCAAGTGTACTTAGAGAAATCATCAACAATCACATAAATATACCTAAGTATACTTACCATAAAGGCATTATGTCTGAATTGGCCCCATTAAGTCCATATGTAGCAATTCAAGATAGTGAGATGTAGTAAGAAATTGGCCTTGTTTATGTGTTGTTCTAGTTTGTTTACCCATCTGACATGAACCACACATACCGTCAAATTTTTCTATGAGCTTAGGAACTCCTCTCACTGCATTGAATTTGATGAGTTTGACAAGATTTCCATAGTTCAGTTGTCCCAATCGTTTGCCCTAGGTCTGCACAGTCAGCTTTTGAAATAGACATGAAATTTAAAACTTAAACAAATAACATATATCACTAGACCTAACACCATACTGGACACAATTAACATCATTTTTTAGACCTTACATGTACTTTTAGTGAACATTGCCACGAGTTCATCATCACAAAGTTGACATACACTAATCAGGTTAGCTTTTAAGTCAACAACAAATAGGACATTATTCAAAATAGGTAATTTATTTATCATTATAGTACCAACAACCTCAATTTTACTTTAGGCGTAAGCATGGAACGATTACCAATCATGTGTCTAGGACAGTTACTGTCAAAATACTACGAATTGACACAATAGATATGAACAACATAGTACACAAGGTCACTTTTTCTTACCCAAACTTATCTTATTCTAACGTTAGGATTTTGCTTTAAAGTCCCAACAAGCAGGTTAACTCTTTTTGTATGATGTTGTTTTGTCTGAGATAATTAGTAAAGTGAATTATGTCCATACTGACCACAGAAACAACATCTGACAGTATGATGTGTCTTACCTTTTTGATTTTGAGTGTTGTTTTACCTAATTACCTGATTGCATAACCTGAATCAAGTGGTTGGAGGTAGACAGAACCTGTACGTGAGAGTTACATATTGATACAATCCTATTATCAGTAGTTCTATCTGGTATTTTGGCTATTGCTTCGCATCTCAAAACTGATAGTTTATCATATCGAGCTTCTTTGACAAACTTCAACTGAGTGGATTCTTTCTATTTTCCTTTCCTTTCATAACCTAAACCTTCTTTGATATTTGAGGTTCTTCCATAGCTAAAAACTTCACTTAGGTGGTCGAATCCAATAGTTAGTTGTCTAACTCTCTCCTTGGTGTGGTTCAATTCAGTTAGAAGCTCCAAGATTTTATTTTCTTTTTCTTTTAGAACTTTGGATTAGGCTTCTTTTTCAGTTGCAACTACATCATTTTCTTCTTCAATGAACTCCATCATTATAAGAAGTGTGACATTCTTTTCTTGTTCAATTTTCAGGTTCCTTTTTCATGTCAGCCAATTCAAACATACATTAGTTAGTCTAGATGTATCTGAATTCATATAAGTTTGTACTTGCAAACAACAATTGTAGTGATTTAGTATCAGACTGAATGTTGACAATAAATGAGGTTACTTGGTTATCGTCGATCGTGCCCTCCTTGTATGAGTTTTACTCTTTGTCCTCATCTTCGCTCCAGGTAATGTTAATTGCCTTCTTAGACTGAGACTTCACCAGTGTGTTTGCATATTTGGCAGCTATATGTCCAAAGCCTCGCATTCAAGGCATTGAATACAATTTTGAGTTCTCTCTATAAATGAAGTTAGATTTTGCCTTGAGTAGTTAAAGAATTTCTTCTTCTGTTGTGATGGACGTTTTGAACTCCTTTCTTTTTTATTGTTTCTTAGGAATTTCTTAAACTGTTTGGTGAGCATGGTCATATGTTCATCACCCTTACTTTCTTCATCTGCTTCTTTCTCCTCAACATCTTTGGCCTTGAAGGTAACCCAGATCCTTTTTCTTTATCTCTCCTATGGAGATACAATTTGTACATCTTTAAGGACCTTACCAACTCTTCTATCTTTATTCTTTCAATGTCTTTACTCTCTTCAATGGCAGTTACTTTGGAATGGAATCTATCATGTAGTGATCTAAGATCTTCTTTGCTATTTTGCTTTCTAAATACTTCTTTCGAAAAGTGTATGCCGAGTTGTTAATGTCATGGAGCTTGAAATAAAAGTCCTTGAATTGTTTATCATCTCTCATTGTCAGATGTTCAAATTTAAGGGTGGGTATTTGATGTTTTGAGGACTTCACAATAGAAGTTCCTTTATGAGCTACTTATAGTATATTCCAAGCTTCTTGGCCACCTTACATGTAGAAATCAAGTGAATTGTTTAGAATCTACAAAAGAGAAAATTGCATTTAAAACTTTTGAATTCTAACTAGCATTGGTAAAATCAGTAATTTCCCACTCTTCGGCCTTTTTATCTTTTTTTCTCATTTTCAGTCACGATGGTGTTTTATATCCATACATGATAAAATGTCAAATTTTACATCTAAGAAATGAACATAGACCTGCATTATAATCTTCCAATATGAGTATTTAATTCCATCTAAGATAGGAGGTCTAAATGGTGCTCCGTACATTTCTAGGTTTTTCGTGGATCACACTTTTTAAAGGTGAACATAATCTAATACCAAGTGTAAATCTCAAACATATGAAATTAAAAGTTCGTTGTTAATTATGCGATTTAAGCAATGAATGGTAAGCAGTCAAACTATTCTATGACTAGTTTTAGGCAGTTATGATCTAACGTACGAGTATAATCGGTGTTTTAACAGTTTTAATTAATTGTAGAAATTAAATAACATAACATATATGTAACATGGTAAACTTCAAAGGGAAACATCCAGGGAACTCCATGTCACGGGTCAATCAATTTACTAAATCAAATGATCAAAAACATAATAGTCTCTATTTTGTAATTTCACAAAATTAACAAAAGATAATAAAAAGAAATCTAAGAACAACTTTCTTATTTTCTTCTTCTTTTGACTTATTGCAGAAGTGAAATCAAACTCACCGATCTGACTTTATTGTCATTTCACTATGGTACTCAACTACAACTACCACTTGGATTAAGAATCATCATTCTTAACTCACGTCAGACAGCATAATCAATGAATATGATTGTACATTTAGGCACTTTGTTTGTTTTCTCCAAACACGGCGGAAGAAGAATGGTTTCCTTTGAATCTAATCAATAAACACATGATTCCATATACGTTGCTGAAAGATGGCAAAACGCATGGCTGCTAAGTCATCGGACTTCAACAAATTTTTCAAAGCTGTAATTCTATTATTATTTTCTTCATTTACTTATGCAAAGCGATCAGCAAGATTAGAATTAATTCTTGCTTAAAATAACAAACATTACACACGGTAAGAATATATTAAATCACAAAAAATATTCTTGATAGGTTAATAGGTAGATGTAAGGAAGGTTCATATTTAAATTAATGTAACCTTATATCTAGGATGATAAGTAAATAATTCTGTATTAACTGCATTATGGTAACAGAAAAATTATTTCTATTCTTAAGCATTAAAACCCTAAAACCACATCTTCAACATTTTGTTGCGCGTATTTACCATCTAGTTAGTTAGAACTGAGTGTCTATTTAGAGTTGTATCATGTTTCAATTTACAGTAAGAAAAGAGAATGAATACAAAGTTTCAATTTTCTCCAAATTAATCTCTGCAATTCCTTCTTGCATTTACTAGATTAAACAACTCAGATTCAAAATCTTATATGGTATGAGAGCTAGAAATGGAAGAATCTACAAATGAAACCAAGTTTCTCCTCCATCTTCTCCAAGCCCAATTCATCCAAACGCTACCTAGAATCAACTAGAAGTTCTTATATTTGAAATTGAAGCCTACTATATTCAGTTGTGACTCATGTAAAACTTCAATGGAACTACGAATTGGGACTAAAAAGGGGAATTCAGGTAATGGCTGGTTGATGAAAATCGTGACTAAAACCAAAGCCTATTAATTTCACTTGTGACCAGATGAAATCAAAAAATTGTAACTTTCAGTTGTTAATGATAATATGCAATTATCTTTTTGAATTTGAATTGTGAGAAAATTTTAGTAACATGGAGTACATTTTATAATTTGTATTTTGTGGTTTTTTTAACTTTTTAATGGATTTGTTTTTATTAAAAATCTAAATTTGGTATAATCATAATTATTATCTCTCTGTCAAAACCTGTAAATGAGAAGATGTAAAAAATATTGGGTAGATATCTGAAGAACCCTTAAAATTTTGCAACAAAATATAGGCCAATTAAATGGTCCTTATTATGTACCCTAAACCTAACCCAAACAAAAAACTTGGAGAACTATCTACAGAAACTCTGTCGCACGCAAGACACACGGACTTCTTACCTTATTTCACACTGCCAAAAGAAGGAAAACCTTGCTGTTTAAATTAAAGATCTAAACATCACAGCCAAATTCTCCGTGGGATTTATTTGCTTTACCGAAAGTTTAGATGGAAAAAGAATAAGAGAAACGGTAAGAAAATCTCTCTCTTATGTTTATCTTATCGTTGACAGAAAAATGCATCTTGCAGCTGGCCTTCCTTCTTCTATTCTTCCTAGCGCCCGTCCTGTAACGAAAGCACATCTTCATATGTATAGTTATCAGTAAAACAGTGCTGATGTTATGCAAAATAGTTGGGCATCTTCTTTTAATCTATATATGCACAATTATGATAGTGTTGTTTGTTTTGTGTTTACTATTTACACCCTCCATTTTATATGTAAATTTTAATTTTGTAATGCATTCATTATATTCTTTTGCGACTTTAAAATTTAAATGAATTTAATTTTTTTCACATAATATTTCATTTATTAGTGTATAATTTCTTTTATATACTAGTCCAAGTTGAACTTACATTGCACGCTATTCTGAAATATTTTATAAGTAATGTAAAAATAATATTTGATACCAATTTATTAAGAGGATTTGATGAGTCTCAAACGAGCTAAAGAAAATGAAATTTAGGATATGAAATTAAGAGAATAGAATTTTACTTTCAAAACTCAACTTTTATATACTATATTTGATATATAAGAATTTATTGCCAATACATGAATTTAAACACCCATTAAAATTTCTAGATACATGAATATAAATAAATTCATCTATAATAACTCTATATTCATGTGGATCAAAATTCATCAAGTCAAGATTTATTGAGTCGAGATTAATGTGAATGTTAATTAATTGAGAATTTATAACACGGTATTTATACATGATAAGAATTTTGTAGTATTTATTACATATTAAAAAATGAAAAGTAATATGTTATTGAAATAATTTAATTTTAGCAGGGTTAAAATCGTCCAAAAAATTATTTTGACTTAA
>CAIGRB010090423.1:9996-33508 GCA_903798255.1 Fraxinus quadrangulata | reverse complement strand
CCACCCATCACCGGCTCCTCAACAACGGGCGGAAGTAAATCGCGGTATATGCCCAAGTTGACCAGAGTTCGTGCACTCTTTATACTCTTGGCCCCAAGGGAGACTTCCTCCATGAATATTACATCACCAAACTGCTCCACCCACAAATGAGTATTACATCATTCAGCTGCTCCATCCAGGATTCGAACTCCCCACCCTGGGGTTGCAAGCCCAGCAATGCCCATCCTTTGCCAACTTGGATGTGCCCCGGGGGGCGACTTAATGTGATATTTAATATGTTATAGATTTGATTATGTATATATTAGGTCAAAAAAGTATACAACGGTTCTATATGTTTAATTTTTTTTGTAAAATGTTGAAATAGAGGAAAAGGTATTGATTTTGTCGCGCTATTGCGGCCCTGTTAATCCTTTTTTTTTTTACAAGTTCTATTTTAAGGGTAATTTGTTCATTTCAAGGCACGACTTTAAAGTGTCCGAGCACAAAGACTTATTTTAGGTTAAAATAAGGGAAGTTCCATACTACATAATAGAATATCGTAGAGAGGAATTCTATACTATAAAAACATCAAATTCTTGGGGATAGACACAAAAAGAAGAGGAGAACATACAAGATAATAGGTATAAAGAAGGCTAGGGTTCGAAGAACTTAGCATGAAGAAGACGGATTATTGGTGCAAGAATTTTATCTTTTTTTGTTTTTTTTTTCTTAAATTTGGGGATGTATTCCAATACCTTTTTGTGTCTTTTTTTTTCCCCCTTAATGTGTAGCTAAACTATAGTTGGGATGAACGACTCGAACCTCGTTTAAACACTTAATTTTAATTAAAATGTTTTGATCTTCAATTAGTGTTTGTATATCTTTTTTATTTATATACTTCATGCACTAAAATAATTAGCTACTATTTCATTGATTTGTGATTTGTAACCAATCGAGAGGCCAATTACTTAATTAGATCACGTAGTTAAAAGTATAATTTGGATGGATGGTAGAGATAGACTTTTACTAATTTTGCAGTCCTTAATTGAATTCTTTTGCGATTGGATGCTCTTAATTAAGACTTATCTAGATTCACATATAGATAGTGAGTTGACTTAATTGAAAAGGATTGATTTGAATTCGATAGATAAATCAATTAAGTTAGAAAAAATCGATCGAGTGCACATAGTTGTTGTTGTCCGAATTCGATGATTGAGATTAAGAGGATAACTATGGTGAACTCGTGAACTCTAACACCGTTAATACCTAATTAAAAATTCAAATTTGTCTATTTGCACAACTTTTAATTGTTTCCGTAAAGTTATAATGTTTAGGATCAAAATTAAAATCACTTTAAATTGTTGTTACTCAAATAGAAGTTAAGTACAATTAAATCAATAGTTAATCCTAACGCTCTCGATCCATTTTACTTAGTAAAACCTCTATAAAATATTAATGTTGGGACCGAGAAAAAAATTATGTTAGAGGAGTTATTAATTTATCAATAAATGAATAATTTATTGATAAATGAATATTTATTAATTTATAAAGTATTTTATGTTTTTATAATTTGTATTATATATTACAATAATATAATACATGTAGTACTTAATACACCTATCAATGATGATCATGATCCAGATGATAGTTGAATACTTAAATAATTATTTTATATAAAATAAAATAAAAATGTCAAGTATGTGCATTACAAAAAAATTAGGGATAAAGTTGAGTTTTGTTTGGGCGCAATTAGGTGCATATTTTGAAAAAGAAACGAATTGATAAAAAAAATGTCAAATTAAAAATTTGTTCATTTGTATTAGTATGAACTTCTATGAATTTAGCAGTTACTATTTTATATAATCGTTGGATCTTAAATGATCTCAAAAAAAATATATTATCTTATGCGATAAGCGGGATTATTAATTTAGTGCACTTAATTACCCAAGTTGGGACAAAATAAATTTATTATTTAAGTATAATTATTAATTTATCGTAATTTTATTATACTTGTTTAATTGATATTGTAACTTGTAATTATTACACAACAATCATTGCTATATTGTAACTTGTAACTTGTGATATCGTTTCAGTTGTCCGCTACTCACCTAAGTTAAAAATTTATTGAGAAACAAAGATGAAAGAACGCTATTAACATTGTGAGATAATCTAGCCCATCAACAATACTATGCTCTAGGGTCATTCAAAATCATGATATATCCATTGTTAATGATTTTATATCCTACAAGTGTACGAATCGTAATAAATAATAAAGTAGACCTACGGATCCGGATATCATTTTAACGAGAATTAATATTTAACTGTTAATTAAATTACTCCTAATTTTAATTTGATTGAAAACAAATAGAATGTAATATTATCTTTTTTTGACTTATATTTATATTNCGTTGGATCTTAAATGATCTCAAAAAAAATATATTATCTTATGCGATAAGCGGGATTATTAATTTAGTGCACTTAATTACCCAAGTTGGGACAAAATAAATTTATTATTTAAGTATAATTATTAATTTATCGTAATTTTATTATACTTGTTTAATTGATATTGTAACTTGTAATTATTACACAACAATCATTGCTATATTGTAACTTGTAACTTGTGATATCGTTTCAGTTGTCCGCTACTCACCTAAGTTAAAAATTTATTGAGAAACAAAGATGAAAGAACGCTATTAACATTGTGAGATAATCTAGCCCATCAACAATACTATGCTCTAGGGTCATTCAAAATCATGATATATCCATTGTTAATGATTTTATATCCTACAAGTGTACGAATCGTAATAAATAATAAAGTAGACCTACGGATCCGGATATCATTTTCACGAGAATTACTATTTAACTGTTAATTAAATTACTCCTAATTTTAATTTGATTGAAAACAAATAGAATGTATTATTTTCTTTTTTTGACTTTTATTTATTTAAGATGTACTAAAACAGTAAAAGCGAGTTTTTTATATTATGTTTTATATATTAGGATTTATGAGTTCACCATAACTATCCCCTTAATCTCAATCACTGAATTTTATAATAATTAATTATGTTTACTCGGTCGAATTTTTCTAACATATTCAATTTACCTCTCTCCAATTTAAATTGATTCTATTTAACTAAGTCAATTTCATATCTCTATATAAATTTGGATACACACATTAATTAAATACATTAAATCTCTAAGAATCCATGTAATGACCGCATTGGTTAGAAAATGTATCTCTATACTTTTATACTAGTTTCTAATTTTTACTATGTGGTCTAAACAAATAATTTTCATTTCTACGTAATTATTGCTTATAAAATCAATGAATTAGTGCCAATTAATCCATCATTAAGATTGGAAGTAAAAATAATGCACAAAATCAATTGGAGATTTAAAATTTTTAATTAAAATTAAGGTTCAAAACTATGTTACGATCATTCATCCTAACTGAATGATTAATTACACATTACGGGAGAATAAAAATACAAGAAGGAATTAAAACACATCACCTAATATTAAGGAAAAAGAGAAAAATATGAAGATCTTGTACCAAGAATCCACCTCTTCTTATGAAATCCTTGAAATCTGATCTTCTCGACTGATTTCTTAATTATTCCCTCCTTTTGGCTTGAATAATATATGTGTAGTGAATCCCTCAAGTCTTGATTTGAATGTATGTGTCAAATGAAATTCTACAAGCTTTTTTTTTTTTTTTAATTGTTGGACTGTGGTATGTATTTATAGAACAAGATTTGGGCAAAATCCTTGTTCAAATTGCATTCCATCGAAGAGTTTGAGGAGAAAAATGAAACAAATCCCTTTTTCAATTGAACTTATTTTCTCATGTAATTTTTGTAATATTGTAATTAAGTTCTCTCCATTCTGAAATTATTAATAGTGACCTGGTGCAAGTTTCAGAGTTTTCAATTTAGTCCTCAACCTTTTCAAATATTGAATTTAACTCCTGAAACTTATAATTTTTTACCGAATGCTACATTAATACTTCCAATTGATCTCTTGCCATTTGATTAATGTTCAATTGTTTTAAATCAGTTCCAATTAAGCACAAAATAGTCTCTTTCATATAAAAAAAAAAAATTGTATCAATTTGGGATTTTCCTACAATTAATATAATTTAAACAAATTAAATAGATATTCCCCCATTTACATATAAATAAATAAGAATAAAAGCTTGAATAAAAACATAAAATGCACTTATCATCCATCAATCGATTAATCTTGGTTCTCATGTGATCATAATATTTAGTATCCATTTGGCATGATTTTTGAAAAGTCAAAATGATTTTTTTAGATTCAAAGATAACTTTTGAATCCTTTTGATTAATTTTATGAAAGTAATTAGAAGAAATTGGTCCAATATGACTTCCTAAAAAAGTACTTCTGGAATATGAAGCTCTTTTAAAAGTTAGTTTACAAATAAAAATAAATGCATTTTCCACCAAAAAATTTTTTTTGCAGAAAGTAAAAATAAAAGCAAAATCATATTAAACGGACCCTTAATCTATCCAATATTTTGTCCAATTTTATTTCAGACTTGCAAATAATATTATTACCATTTGTCATTAGTTGTCCCCACCCCATCCGAGGTACCGTCTTTCACGGGACAACTTGACTCAATATCAATATGGATCATCCTCAGAGTCCTTGGCGCCATAAAATTAATAAACATTGAACTAGGATTCATTGTCAAAGGGTCCTGTGCTATGATTCTCATAATTATTCAAAAATGGCGGTGTAGTGATATACAGTGACGCAGGTTGGGCCTATCACTTCTTGTCGGTTGAACAATGTTTTGGGCCCTACATAACAGGGCCTGAGCCCACCATTTTCTGAACCCATTATAACAAAATACTGATCCAAACCACGTTTTTAATATTTACCTATTCACTTTAATCATGTGTGAATTTGGCTTAAATTTTCTTAGTAACTGTGTTTGTTTTTACTTGATAATAGATTTCTCGACTTTATAAGAGATATTTTGCTTGCTTAGCACTTTGACTTGTGCAAATTTTAAAAATTTATACATTTGATTGAATCATTTGACTCAATGACACAATGTTTATGTAGTGTTCAGAGTATCTCTACTGTATTTTATAGATTGCTTAATCATGTAACATACAAGTTCAAAGAATTTTAATCCACGCGACTTGATATCTAATGAATATATATATATATTGAAACTCAAAATTGGTGTCCATTGAATTCTCGTTAATGTTGTTTAGGTGTCGTTTATTTGACTTGTAATTTGAATAAGAAATATACATTTTATCGAGTCACTGCATCAATATATGTTCTATGGAAGCGGGCGGTTAGAAGCTCGGCCCGGTTTTTTTGGTGTCGTAGGGGAGGGATTGACCTTTCTGATCTAGACGGAGCTTTTGACAATATTTACTTTTTTTCTTTACCATATTAGTCCAATAGAGTATTTGTCTGATTGTACTGAAGATGCTTTTAGGATAATCAATAGAGTATTTGTCTGATTTTACTGAATAAGCTTTTAGGATAATAAGTATGGAAGCTCAGTGGAAAGTGTAGAAGCTCTCCCTTTAACTTGTGGTTCTCTCATCGAGCCTTTTTAATACCTAATTTGGTGTTGTTTCGTGAAATTCTTTCATTTTAAGGTGTTAAGAATCCAAGAAGTCTCCCATACAATAACTCAAATGAAAGATCTTAATAAGAATAATGATATATTATAACTAGTTTTTTAAAAAGCAGCGCCTAGGTTCCACCTAAGCTCGAAGCGGGAGCAAAATGCCTCGCTTCGCCCTTTCTCATTTTTTTTAATTTTTTTCCTCACAACTAGGCATGCCTAGCGCACGCTTTTATATGCCTTTCAACGCTTTTTAAGCTTTTTTTAATTATTAAATAATTTTTACATTTATTTAAAATTTAAAATAATATTAATACGTTTTACTCTTTTTAGAACACCGATCATTACTAGTATTACAATACTAGTCAGAGACTCAATTAAAAGTTCAATTATATTGACCTTACTTAATTGTATCTCTAATTTAATGCCACTTAGTACGATTTAAGCTGGTGTTGTAACATCTAGTAATGATAAATAGCATTGATCAAAATGATCTACTATAAATTTTCTATCCATTATAACCCCTAAGCCACGTAGTGGTTGCAACCTTTAAAAGAATAAGCTTTATATCTCAATAATATTCTACCGTCTAGACGATGGATTGAATCTCGTGAAACCATTTCACATAAACATTGTAAGGTTTTGTAACAAAAATTCTATGTGATTTAGAAGTTTGTTGCATGAAGGAAGCTTGTTTAATCTTGGTTGATTGGATTCCATATGATTTGAGATTTTGTTGATTAGAGGAAGTTTAATATACTTGGGTTTGTAAAGTCCTAAGTTGTAGGGATCAAATTTCAATAATAATTAGGAGTTTGGCTTGAAAATAGACTATTGGATGGCAAAAAGCATGTTTTGGAATATTAACTCGAGACCTAACGCTCAAGCGCTAGGCGTAGCACCCAGGAGTTGCAACAGTAGTGCCTATGAACTGCAATAGTAATTGGACTTCATAACTTTGAGATTTCTTCTTCATCTTGGATTTCATAACTTTGAGATTTGACTTCTATAAATATTCTATAAGGTATAGACACTCCATAAGGTGAAAAAGAGAAGACTTAAGAGAGATTATAACAATTAGATCATTGTTGAATGCATTGGAAATAAGATAGAATTGTTTAGATTATAGTGAGATAATTAAAATCTTGTAAGACAATTGTTTGTTTCTTTGTATAATAAATCCTTATCTTCCACAATTTTCTTGATTGTTGTGTGATTTATTAAATTTCATATTGTCCATATTTTTTCTTTAATTATTTGATCGATTTCTCAACAAGTAATATCAAAATATTTTTGATATCGGGGTTGGCTCATAACGAACCCTAAAGCAAATAACATTAGAATGTTGAATAATCCACTTTCAAGTCTACATCCATCATCCTCAGCACGTGCCAAGATAAATTTCTACTGGACATCAAGGACCAGCACCTGGAAACAAAATCTATGAGAACTGGACATAACAGTTCAATTAGGATTGATGAACACATTGTGAGTACTACGGTGAGGTTGTGCGGGGCGGGGGGCCAAAACCAAAAAGAGATAAGGAAGATTTGTTCAATAAATTGCACTATAAATTTTGAGCACTTTTGCAGGCTAAATACGTATACAAAAGTCTTCTGCTTTCCCTCTTAAAGCCTGTTCAAAGCCACCATTAAACTAGCTTTTCATTACACCGCGCCACGATTACAGTCTTTCAGCCACACATCGTACTCATATCGGACCAGCACTAAAGCAGGAAAGATAACAAACTAAGTTGGATTTTCAACAAATTTAGAGTCCGAACAACTGGCCATGACCGAAGTCAGTTACCTTATGTCAGACCCATTAAGCTCAGAAAAGCACATCAATTCCATTTATAGCTTTAATGAGAAATCAGAATTCAAGATTAGTATTTTCAAACAAGTCATTCACATCGAATGAATATGAAAAAAAATGTATATTCAACTATTTCTATTAACAAGGTTATTGGCGTTCTCAATGAAAAGAAGGTAGAGATTAAATAAAGAAAAAGTGCAATCTCATATGAAAAAAAAGAAAAAGGCATAATAATTACAGCAATGGAACAACAGTAATTAGCAATAAGCACTGAAGAAAGTAAAAGATAATATAATAAAATTGTAAGAGTTGGGACAAATTATTACATGATGATTTTGCACAATCTTTGTGTCAAGAAGCTGTTTGGCAATGGCCTGTTTGGAGGTCCCATTTTTACTGCCCCATCCACGCTCTTCTGCATAAAGCAGTCATCAGATCAGAAGTCAGTCTCGAAAAAAAATAAAAAATGAGAGAGAGAGAGAGAGAGAGAGAGAGAGAGAGAGACGAACGGGTTAAAATTTTGTGGAATTGAGGACAAAATTACAAAATTTGGTCAATGTGATCATCTGTGTGCACAAAAGTCTTGGATTCAAAATTCATCATTACGGCTAAGCTTTATACACATGAAGGGACGTCGAAGATAAAAAATTTATGCGTCCAACGGCAAAAAAAAATTATTCAAAAAAAATTTAAGGACAACTACTTGACCTTTTTGCCACTTTTTTCATATATCAATAAAACATTTTCTGCATTTAGAATCCAATGCAGATCGCCTCAAGGAAATATGTGGATTTAGGTGGTAACGTTTAACAATTTTTTAAAAATTTCACCACTTGAGATGCAACGCAAGTCAATGATTTAGTAAAAATTTATTTTGACTATTTGAGCTAGAACTTGATCTAAATATTTGACAAATTTTTAAACGTTTTCTTCCGTATAATATTACCTTTTGAATGTTTGATACAGCAAAAATCTTACGGGTCCTAAAGCTTAATTTGGGGTAGTGAAAATTACACTTTGACCTATTTTTAAAAATTTACTTTTCATAAATCATATTTTAAGTTTTATATTTCAAAATTCGGATTATAATTAGTTATTTAATAATTATGTTCTTTTTAATATTACCATTCGTTATTATTAACAATATTATAAATTCCCCACCCAATTTTAAACCTTAATTTTTCATCATCTCCTCTCTCCCCCGCTCGCCATCCCGCACAACGGACTGTCATTACCGCTGCGAGTGGTGGAGTATTGATAAGTGTATTTTTGTGCACTTATTCGAGCCATATTACTAAGTTTTTGTGTCATTTTAGTATTGAATTTTACTTAATTTAAGTTAATTTTATTTTATTTCAGTTTTGGACATGTTTCTAGCCATTGGAAAAGAAATAAGGATCTATTGACCAATTGATGGAAGTTTGGGGACTAATATACATTTGAGTAAAAGTTGAAATATTAAAATTGAAGTAATTTGATATGGATGACCAAGATTGAAGAAAGAATAAAGAAAATGCCTGAAAGGAAAATTTGTGAAGCTTTTATAGTTGGGCAGCCGCCTAGTTGCTCGGCCCTAAACTTCAATAACAGGGGCCGTTTGATATGTCTGAGCGGCCGCTCCATTCCTACTGAGTGCCCGCTTAGGCTAAATCGGGAAAAAAAATTCTAATTTCCTAACATGATTCCAAATCTTACGGGAAAAAAATCTTAGGATGTCTTTTAAAGCTTACGATCGTCCAGAAGTAGTCACCATGCATTGCAACACATTCTAAGAGATTATAAGAACATAGAAGGATGCAAGAAACATAAAGATTGATTCCAAAACTCGAAAATTTAATTAAAACTTTATTTGAGTGATGTCGATTCTACAATATTTCTTTTGTTTTCTTTCTCATAACATGTTAGGCTAGTTTTTTTGTATTAGGAGAATGATGAACCATGTCATATTAATTTTATTCTTTGGTTTTACATACCTGACATTGAAAATACGTTTTTGGATATTGAATGATTTATATGATTTTCTTTTCTCCATAATTATTGTGCACGGTAGTTGTGTGAATGTGGTAGCCTATTTATATGCATTCAAAAGAAGGAAAATATGTTCGACATATATAAATTGTTATAGGGTCCGATAGGGGATAGAAATATACCGCTATACTCTATGTGAATCTTTAAATGTTCATAAAAATACATGCACTATTGTATGTTCGTATCCGTCATAGAAATATAGTCGGGTCATATATGATAATATATTTAACATTACTCAAGAGAGATTGTTAAATTGATTCGTCAAAATTCAACAGTGTTGTCAAAGTGTAGAGCTAATGTTAAAAAGAATTATTTATGGGAGTTCGGGATCCTAGTACGTTTGTCATTTGTTAAACACATCAATTTACATTTAATATAATTTACATTTAGTTTAGTTAATTTACTCATAATTACATAAGTGTATTAATTTATTGATAAATTTTGTTACAAATAACACATCACATTATTCATGTTTCGGTTAAGGTCGTGATAATTAAAATTGAACGAAATCAATTTTTGTGGGACGATATTTGAACTCAAAATTCACTGTTTTACTTGTTAACGAGTCATACACTTGTAGTGGTTTTAATTCGAAATATATTTTCATGAACAAGTTTTTGGCGCTACTGGGGATTGCGTTTTAGTTTGATTTTATTTACCTTGACATTAATTCAAACTTCTACCTGTATTCTTGTATTGTTATTTTCGTTCCATTTGAGTTTTTTTTAAGGATATATAAAAGAACAAAAAATAGCAGGATAAAAGAAGACAGTGGTTGATTTCAACAAAATAATCGTATATGACTTTATCATAAGGCAACAACAATTGCAGCTCAAGAAATTGATGGGTGAGATATGCTTGTGGGAGATTTTATTATAGGACAACGACTACGAGATATAAAAGTAGAATGTGAACTTGATGAAATTGTCCTGGGTGATTTACTCGTTGCATTATTTCTCTCACCACAATTCAGTGTGGGTGATTTGCCTATGATATTATTTCTTTCATTGGTTATTAATGGACATCAATTAAAGAAATCACGTCAACTGGACTTCTTACAAATACAACAAAAGGAGATGACTCTTCATGAAGATGTCACTGTTTCTTTGTCAAAAGTTTTGAACACTAAAGTTGAACTTCGAGAAATTTTAATTAAAGAAGAGGAGCATGCAAAGATCGAGAAATTAATCACAACGGGCAAAAAAGAACTTGCATTCAAAGAAGAGGAGATTCTTGACTTCATCGTTTGCTCAAAAATTGAATTTGTGATTAAACCTTATGAGGAGATTGTGGTGTATATTGTTGAGTTTGAAACGGGTGATGAGAAGAAATCATACTACTTGGAGCACGAAAATGTTAAAATTTGGAGGAAGGTTGTAATATGGAACAAAATCAAATTGAGCAAGTTAAGCAGGATCTCCAAAGCTATATTCAAAGTGCCATGATATGAATAATTCCCTATTCACTCGGTTTTTGGTTCATAATCATTATGTAGGAGAGATGGCCGAGTGGTTCAAGGCGTAGCATTGGAACTGCTATGTAGGCTTTTGTTTACCGAGGGTTCGAATCCCTCTCTTTCCGTACCTTCACTTAATAGACCGATTTGACTAACAACACTGGATCAAATAGCAATGGAGACCTTTATTCNAATGGAGACCTTTATTTCACTAGTTAGACCTTTCATTGATATAGATTCTCTATTCCTAATTGCCTTCACACGTAAATTACTAGAAAATAGGAAAAATTCTGGAAAGAAAATGAAAGTGCAATAATCGAGCTTGAGACTATAAATCGAGCACTTAATGGGAGGCAACCCATTTTTCTATCTATTTTTCCTTATTTTGATTAATTCTTACATTACAAGTAGTTTTAGGAATTGCATTAATTTAGAAATTCATGCCTCTAAACAGTTTTTAACACATTTTAGGCAATCCTTTAAGACTTGCATTAGTAATTTAGGCATGTTTACTTATTAAATTCATTTTATTTAAGCTCATCGTTAACATCTTAGCATTACGTTATGTTTACATTGATGTGATATGCATTATTTTTTGTATGAACACATTACAAATATTTAAACCTTATTTGCTATCATTAATATTTATTTTGAATTCTTAAAATAGAAAGTTAAAGCTTAGCAACAAAGAAAAGTGGTGGTTGTCATGACATCCATCAATCGGACCAACCTGATCCTTCTACCTATCCGCATCTACCTCGGGGAGTTTCTGATTTTTTACTCCTTTATTTTGTTTCTGTTCGTTTTTACATTGGGGACAATGTAATCTTTTTGTTTGGGGGTAAGTATTTGAAGAATTTGAATATTTGTTGCTTGCTTTTCAACTGCTTATCGGGTTTGTATAACTAATTTAATCTGAAAAAAATTGAAAAAAAAAAATCAAAAATAGTGTCTAGAATAGCATTGAACGACTTGCCACCTATGATGATAGTTATTTGAATTGAGTATAGCTTGAACTAGAACTGGACAACATCGTATCTTATGATTTTACTAGAGTGTTTATCCATGTTAGACATGTTTACTTGAGCACATAACCATCATTGAATTATCACTTATATTGGAACATGACTTCATTATGCGGATTTAATTGTTGATGTGTTAACCTAAGTTTGAATAAAATCTCCAAATCCTTTATATAGAAACCAAACTGCTAAATAGCAGTTTGGGGTGGGAATGTTAGTGCTTGTGTCATAGAATTGAACTAAATCATTTCTGTGAGACGATACTTGGACTCAAAATTCACTTTATTACTTGTTAACAAATCGCACAATTGCGATGATTTTAGTTCGAAATATATTTTCGTGAACTTGTACCTCTTCCATTGCTCGCATCACAAAGCAGAATCGTGGTTGGTGGGTAAGATTCGGTTTGTAGTTGAAGCAGCACCGCGATCGATGGGGAGAGACTGAAGAGGCATTGCATCGCGAAGCAGTCATCATCAAAAGAGGCGTCCCTCAACTTAGCAGCAATCTACACCCAACGATGTCACTCAACCCAGCTTCAATCTTCATGTTACAAACTGGGATGCTTCTTTGAAAATTTACTTATTTTGAATGTGAGGTTGTGAATGGAAAGATTTAGTTTTTAAAGATCGATGTGGTGGTGGTGGTGGTGTGAGGTGGTGTTGTTGTGGTTGTGGTTGTGGTTGAGGAGGTGTCGATGATGGTGTTTTCTATGGGTTGATGTCGACGAAGGTGGCTGAGAGGTGGCAAATGGAATAGCAGTGAGAGGTGAGAGATCGAAAAAGATGGCAGTTGCATGAAGGAGACTATGGGTTGTGGTCTAGTTTGATTTTGGTGGAGGCTATTGGTGGTTTGTTTTTTGATTTGGAAAGGTGATGGTGGTGGCTAACAGTGTCGCAGAGAATCGATCTGGCCAGCGAAGGACAGTGCAACAAGCGGTGCTTTTGGGCTGGTTTGAAAATTCATTGTTAAATATATTTGTCTTTACCAACAGAGATTTCGTTGGTAATGACTATAATTTTACCAACGAATTTTCCGTTGACAATGAGAAGACTTTTACATACGGCAATTCCCTTCGCTAAAGTTTTATACTTTTCCTAGTGACAATCAGTTGGTAACTATCACCTACCCTCAAAATAGTAATGAATTTGCAGTAGGTCATTTTTTGTTGGTAAAGATTAGCAGCAACAACAATGTTCTTGCACTCTTAGACTACTATGCTTAATTTCCTTTCATTTCTGTTTTCGAAAAATATTGAATATGCAATATGATCTGATTTTCGATATATCTAAATTTTATGCAAATCAATTATAATTATTAAAAAGAGAGACAAATTTGTTATGCAATAAATGGTCAAAGCCCTTCTCTTCTGAAAGAATTTAATCAACAATGCCAAAGATTTCAGACATAATCATTGGATTTAACTAATTTGAACTTCTCTATTGCCTTTTCAACTGTACAAATTATTAATTTAAGGCATGATTAGGGGGTGTTGTCATGATTCCTTATCTCTAATACACATGCATTTCTTGGAGTGAAACGCAAGTCAGCTCTTGCGGCAGGGTCCCTCTCATTACAGACAATGGGTTAAAATAATTCAAGTCCACAGCTGAATTTTTTAGTTTGTAGCAATTAAATCACTAAAATTTATAATTTATTTTCGTTCAAATCATTTTAATTACAGACAATAGAGATTTAAATAGTTTTAAGACCCTCCAAGTATTAAATTAATAAACAAGGAATTATTTTTACTCCATGGTTTATGTTGAATTTTGTATACTGTTGGATAACATAATAGAAAAATTGATGTGCGGAAAATCGAGTTCATTATCAAAAAATTGAACTATTATTCTCTAACTTATTGCCTCAGTAATTTTGTACAGTAATTCACAATGCAAACTGCTTAAATTTTCTTTTAAGTAGTCATGTGGTGTTCATGGAAACATGGCTCACTTCAAATTTGAGCATTATCCTAAGTTAAGCGAAATTTAACTCCATAATATTAGACATGTGAGGTTTGAACAATATTTGTATTATATAACTATTTAAATCTTCGATACCTAGTCATACAAGGATCAAAGAAACGTGTCTCACTTCAAATTCTAGATATACGCCAAACTTAAGAAGTGAAATTTAGCTTCATTATAGTAGACATGTGAGGATCATGCGAGGATTTAACAATAATGTGAACAATTTATGTCATATATGATTGATTATGTAACTAAAATAAAAATGTTAAAGACTAGTGCTCAAGTAATAGAAAAAATAAAATAATGAAAATTTTCCTAAATTATTCAAACTTTTGTAAAATAATGAGATAATTATAGATGACTATTTAGTGTTATCATGATCCATAGATAAATCTTATCTAGTGTAAAAAGTTTATTTCATTCCAATTGTAAATTTCATTTTAACTCCTATAAATACAGATCATGATTCTCAATAAAAGATTCACTTGAGTTTTAACTCTTATATTTTCTTCTATTCTTGTTTTATTATTTTTATTTCATAATATGTTATCAGCGCGATTCTCTAAAAATATAGTATATTAGTTTGAAGATATTAATGATAGATTGCCAAGATATTTGCTTAATTGATAATGCACAATATTTTTTGGACTTACGATTAGCAGAAAATATTTTAATGCGATATCAGGTGCATCAAATATTGTTGAAGGCTCTGAAAGAACTTGTATTATTTTATCAAATAATACAAAATTATATATTGAAAATGCACTTTATTATAGCAAATTCAGAATAAATTTTCGTAGTTTTAAAGATACCGCTGCAATGAATATCACATTGAGATGATACAAAAAAATAATGTTGAATATTTTTGCACAACTTCTTTTGTATTTGACCAGAAGCAGATAAAAGAAAAATTGTACGCACTCTCATCGGCATGTATTATACATTTATAAAAAATGATCGAATTAAATATTATCACAAACCATAAATTCGTTGATCCAAAAAGTTTTATACTTTGACATGATCGATTTGAACATCCGAAGCTATAATGATGCGTCAAATAATAAACAACTCACATGGGCATCCTTTAAAGAACTATAAGATCCTTTTACCAAATAATTATCCATGTGTAGTTTGTTCATAAGACAAGTTAGTCATTAGACCCTCGACTACAAAGATTAATATTGAATCTCCAACTTTTTTGGAAAGAATTCATGGATATATATGTGGGCCTATACACCCACCATGTGGACCATTTTATTATTTTATGGTATTAATTTATTCTTTTACTAGATGATCACATGTTTGCATACTTTCCACTAGGAATATAGCTTGCTAGATTACTTGCTCAAATCATAAAATTACGAACGCAATTCCTCGATTACTCAATCAAGACTATTCGTCTTGACAATATTGGTGAATTTAGATCACAAGCATTCGATGATTATTGCATGTCAATTGAAATTCTTATTGAACATTCGGTTACGCGTGTCCATACACGAAATGGTTTAGTGGAGTCATTTATTAAACGTCTACAACTTATTGCTAGGCCATTATTTATGAAAACAAAACTTCCAACTTCTGTTTGGGATCATGTCATATTATATGATTCGTAATTGGTTCGTATCAGACCAATTGCATATTATCAATATTCACATTTACAACTGATATTTGGTCATGAATCTAATATTTATCATCAGAGGGTTTTTGATTATGCTGTTCAAGTCCTTATTTTACCATCACAGCGGACTAAAATGGGTCATCAACAAAGATTTGAAATTTATGTAGGTTTTGATTCACCATCTATTATTAGGTATCTTGAACCTTAACATGTGATTTATTTACTGCAGATTTTGCATATTGTCATTCTGATAAAATGACTTTTCCAACTTTGGGAAAGAAAAACTACATCCTGATAAAAAAAGTAAAATTTCTTGGAATGAAATAATTCTATCTCACTTTAATTCCTGCAACAATCAATGTGAGCAACAGATTGGAAAAATCGTTCATTTACAAAGAGTTACAAATCAATTACCAGATATATTTGTTGACAGAAGAAAAGTGAAAGAATCATATATACAAGCAGAAAATATTCCAACAAAAATTGATGTCCCTACATGACAATTTATTGTAGCAAATGAATCTCAAATACGTTAGAAGCATGATTGAGCAGTTGGTTCAAAAAACTCTATACCTCGAAAAAGAAAAGTACAAGAGAAAAAAAATCAATCAAAAACTTCAGAAGAAGTAAGATTAGAAAATATTGATCAATCAAATATTGAAAATATGGTTCCTGAAGAACCACAAGTGTCCGAAAAAATGAGATTTCAATAAATTATATGTAATCTAATAAATTATGGAAATGAAATAATATTGTTATAGACAATATTTTCGCATTTAACGTGGTTTTTGATATTATGCAAATAATGATCTTGAACCACAGCTTGTTAAAGACGTCAACATAGAAATAGTTGGTCAAAGTGGAAAGAAGTCATATATGCTGAATTGAATTTCTTAGATTAACGAAAAATGTTTAGACATGTAGTTCGAACACCTGAAAATGTAATCCATATTGGATATAATGAGTTTTTATACGAAAGATAAATGAAAAAAATGAAATTACAATATACAAAACTAGACTCGTAGTTCAAGGTTTCTAACAAAGAGCAAAAACTGATTATAAGGAAACATATCCTCCCATAATGGATATCATCACTTTTAGATTCTTAATTAGTTTGACTGTGTCACAAAAGCTCGATATGCACCTAATAGATGTAGTGATTGTCTATTCGTACGATTCACTAGAAGTGAAATATATAATGAAAGTCCTTGAAGGACTTAAAGTACGAAAAACAAATAATACATACTCAAGAACCATGTTCCCAATTAAATTGCAAAGATCATTATATGGATTGAAACAATCCGACGCATGTGGTATTAACGCATCAGTGAATATTTGTTGAAGGAAGACTATAAAAATGATGATGTCTGCCCATATGTTTTCATAAAGAAAATAAAAATTGGATTTACAATTATGATAATTTATTTTGATGATTTAAATTTAATTGGTAATTTTGAAGATATCAACAAAACTAATATGAAAGATTTGAGAAAAACAAAATTTGGTCTCGGGTTGTAGATTGAACATTTTCTAGAATGTTTATTTGATCATCAATATACATATACAGAAAAAGTCTTAAAACATTTTTATATGAATAATGCATATCCATTGGCATCATCTATAGTTGTTCGATCACTTGATGTGAAAAATGATCATTTTTGTCCACTTGAAGATGGAGAAAATGTTCTTTGTCTTGAAATACCATATCTTAGTGCGATTGGAGTGTTAACTTATTTTGCAAATTGTACTCGACCCGACATAATTTATTCTGTAAATCTCATTGCAAGATATAGCTTTACACCAACACAAACGCATTGTAATGGTATTAAACATATTTTCCTTTACTTAAAGGGTACTATTGATTTTCGACATAACTTTTTCTGTAAATCTCCTTCCACGATATAACTCTACACCAACACTAAGGTATTGGTATGATGTTAAATATATTTTTCGTTACCTATAGGGTATTATTGATTTGAGATTATTTTATTCTAAAAAGTCAGGATCTGCTTTAGTATGATATGCAGATGCATGTTATCTCTTTGACCTACGTAAAGCTAAATCACAAACATGATACGTGTTTACAAGTAAAGAAACAATTATATCATAGAGATCTGTGAAGCAATCAATGAAAACAATATCCTCAAATCATTCTGAAATTATGGCAATCCATGAAACATGCCAATAATGTGTATGGTTGAAAAACATGACCCATCATACCCAAGCATCATGCAGATTAATTTCAACACAAGATAATCCAACAATTTTGTACGAAAACAATGCTACTTGTATAACACAACTCAAAGGTAGTTATATCAAATGTGACATGACGAATCATATTTCTCCAAAATTCTTTCATACACATAAGTTTAAAAAAGAATGGCGACATCATGTTCAACAAATTCGTTCAAGTGACAATGTGACTGATTTATTTACGAAAGCACTGCCGACATCTACATTTAAAAAATTGGTTCACAAGATTGGAATATATCGACTTAAAGATTTTCAATGATCAATATCAAGGGGAGTAGCAGTATACTTTTTCATTTGCTTAAGTTTTATCACACTGAATTTTCCTTTAATGTGGCAACATTTATTTTTAATACTCCAAAATAATTGTACTTTTTTTCCTTTGTTTGATTTTTTGTTTAATTGAGTTTTTATCAAACAATGTTTTAAGCAGACGGTTATTGTACAAATAATGATCAAATTGGGAGTGTTGTAAAATAATGAAATAATTATAGATCATTATTTAATGTTATCATAATTTATAGATAAGTCTTATTTAGTGTAGAAAGTTTATTTCATTCCAATTGTAACTCTCATTTTGAATCCTATAAATAAAGGACATGATTATCAATAAAAGATACACTTTTAACGCTTATATTTCTTCTCTTTTTGTTGTATTATTTTTATCTCATAACACAAACAATAATATCTATTATAACAAAACTTTTAACTAACTTGTACATTGCTCTTTACAATTAAAATAATGATTTTAAGTCTCTGTTTGGTGACCATTATTTAAAAAAAAAAAAAAAAACACAAGAGTTTTGAATAATATTTTTTAGGAAAATGTGTTGTTAAAAAGTAAGAAAAATTTTTGAATTCACATGCAAAATATTTTATTGTTTGAATGTGTAGTTGAAAATAATCATGTAACAAAAAGAGTTTTAAAGCAATGGAGCACCAAATAGGGGCTAAATATGAAAATGTCTCAAACCAATTCACTATCTACAACAAACTAACTATTCGACTTCTTGTATCTTTCAGTTGGAACAAAGAACTTGTCTGTGGACCCAAACATTTTTACTGGATTATATACATGTAGCCCTTACTTGGTAGAGATTAAAATCAATTTTTTAGTAGATTTTGATAAAATTTAATGAAATTGATGATTGAAAAATTATGGATCTCATTAAATATATGATTGAAGTTAATTATTGACTTTAATTTAAATTAAAATTTTGACCAAATAGGACTGGGTCAGTATCCCACTAGATTTCTAAACCTAGAGATATTGCACATATTATACCATTCAACTCTGTAGTTCATGATAAATGCAGAAACCAAACAAAATACTTTTATGTCCAGATTAATTAATGTTAGCCATTCTTTGCAAGATCTCAACCTTCCAATACTAAAGTCCATAATGGATTGAATTATTGATTTTCTTAGTCATTGCTTTCGGCACAAAATCAAGTACATAAGGTTCAAATGTTCAAATACAAGATCGCACCAAATCTTTAAAAAGAAAAGTCAAAAAATTTCATAAATTTAGCCTATGTTTGGTAAAAATTAAAATTTTAATTTTAATAAGTCAAAATCAATAATTAATTTTAATCATATATTTAAAAGCACCCACAACTTTTAAGCATGCATTTTATCAACTTTTATTAAAATTTACTAAAAATTTAATTTTAATCTCATCGTACAAGGCTTAATTTCAAATTAGGTTTGGACGGAGTCAAATGGAAACCGTGTATCGCACCAGCTCGTTGGCCAAAAGGAATGACAATTTGACAGTGACCAATCAATTAAACATCTTAATAATGCCAACTTCAAATAAAGATAATTTTCTTTATATAATAGCTTTATGACATTTTTCGATGATGCATTATGGATTTGTATCAAATCTATGATTGTTCGAAGTATGGATCTCGGAGTCGGGTTGCCTTTTATCTCTGTGCTCAAGATTAACGATACCTTTGAATGCCTTCTTTTCATTATTGAAGAATTATACAAGTAGTATATTCTTGCACGATGCACATTAGATCGAAAAGTTTGATCAATTTCAACAAGTTTCGCTTATAATCAATAGAGGTGGAATAACAACTGAATTAAATAATATCATACCATCTATGAGTGAATATAGATAATATCGATACACGCAGGAGCATAAAAAAATTAATTTAGTAAGAGAAATTTTTTAAAGAAAATTCGTTTTTTCTAATGAAAATGTTTTTTCAATGCCTCAGTTGAGTATTAAAAAAAAAAAAAAAATGTCCACCCTAGCTCCGCCCCTGAATACACGGTTAAAATAGCAAAATGAAGTAGGTGTCTCCATAAACTTGGAATAATCTACCAAATTGGAATAAATTAAAGGTGATACCATAATTAGAAAACGCACTTAAAAAAATCATTATTTTCTACAAAAACTCCATTATTTATTGAAACAAAAAATGAAAAGGTGCAAGTAGGGACAAAGTGACCACAATCTTGAAAATGCCAAATTTTATATAGAGAGAGAAACTAAACAAAATTTCACCCAGTCTCCATTAACTTTAATGTTACACAAATAAATAAAGATCCCAAATACACTTACCATTATTTCATGAAAAAAAAAAACATTAAATGCTAACAAAATTGGATACAAAACTAGATATGTATCAAATAGATTTCATTTCATCGCAAAAATAATTATCAACTTCTAATCCTAATCGGGGAAGTTCTTCGATTGAGTTGTTAAATTCTCCAAAATTTTCCACTTGCGAGCTGTGATCCAAAGATGGAAAGTCATCAAATGACATCTCAAAGTCACAAGAATCTTTGGCTATTTTTGGTGGATATTCATCAAATAATGTCTGTTCTTGAGATTGGAAATTGAAGAAATCTTCTAAGAATGGGATATCCATTGGCAAATAGTCATTTGAATAATTTGGCAACCAATTAGAGTCCCCATTGCACTCTTCAACTTCAAGAACCGGGTCATTGACCGAACCGGTTTCCAAAGCCGGTCCATCGACCGATCCACAAGGTTCAGCCGGTTTGCACAAGTTTTGAACCGGGTCGGATCGGTCTTCACTTGACTGTTGACTACTTCTGGACTGGAGAACAGAAGTCGGAGAACACAGATTGCGTGACTCATCACCGGACTCAAAGCCGGAAACTGAAGTCACATTAATTTCCGGCTTCTCCTTTGCCGGAGGATGGCTGAAATTAGTTAAAGCATCCGGTCCACGAAGTTTAATGGCGGCGTTGTCATATACCATTGCTGCTTCCTCCGCCGTATTGTAAGTGCCCAACCATAGCCTAACTTTCTGGAACGGATCTCTTATTTCCGCCGCCCATTTTCCCCAAGGCCTCTGCCTAACACCCCGGAACTTTCTAACGCCACCATTAGCCGGAGCCGTCTCCTTCACCTTCATCGGCTTCTGCTTGGGTTGAAGACTCTTCTTGCAATTAGGACTGCTACTAATGGCGTTATGATGACTTTTACTGGCTGTTTCTAATTTGATTTCATTGATGTACTTCTTGACTCGCTGCTGACGGAAAAGCTCGTCATCTTCCTCACTGGAGGAATCTGTTGCATCAGGATCAGTGACCGATATTCGAACGATTCTAGGACCATTAACAGTCAATTCTTCAGGGGTTTTTCTGGGCTTTTGATTTGAGGGTTTAACGAGTTTCTTGGTAACATGTCGATTTTCAGAGTATTTCACAGGCCATAAATCCATTGAATCCATCAAAGATTTAATGCTTTCACTAATGGCTGTCAAGATTTGTACTCATCTGACCAAAAACAGTGGGATTCTGGGAAAAGTGGATTCTAAAGACTAAAGAGATGCTGGAGAGACAGAAATGATGAAATGGGAGCGCGATACTTATAAAGGGATTTGCAGGTTTAAAGAAGGTAAGTGAATCAATGGCGAAAAGAAAAGAAAGTAAGTGTGAGTTGGTAGCCAGAGAGAATGGAACTGGCAGTGTATTCAATAAAAGAGGAGACTACTAACTCTGAAGTGCTGTTTTATAGGATCTCCAAATTTGGTAAAACACGCACTCAATTTCTTGATTTTTATTTTAAAGAAAAACTCTTTTTTACTATTAATATTCAATTAAATATCGGATTAGGTTACTTCTGTTATCAAATCGCCGGCGTCGGTAATTGGGCACTAAAAGATTCCGGCGGCGGTTGCTGACGGGCAATGGTCGCCGCATATGAGACACGTAGCCTATGTGGGCCATACTTTTGAGGTTGGTCCAATGAGTGTGTGTCAAATGGTGCTAACTTCATGATTTTCTGTCTTGAAGTACGTGTAGCCAGTCACATGAGGGTAATGCCCACGTTGCCCGGCCCAGGTAAAATAAGAATTTGTCGGTCAAATTATAATTCCTTTTGTGTTTTTGACCAAATTTACTACACTAGGGGGTGGCATAGATCAATATAGTCGATTTTGTTGAGAACTAGATCGAATTATTTTTTATGAAAAATCTTACACAGAGAACCTTTCGTTTTATATATAGTTATAGAATTCAACATGACTAACTAGTTTTAGAAGGGTTCAGATTGATTCTTGTAATGCTTTGAAAAATTACTGTATAATGTCATTTGTATTTTCTAGGTTCACTTTTTATACATTTTGTTTCGGGCATAAAAAGGTGAATTATTGTAGATAACTATTATTTTCTTGTGAATTCATATAAATTAATTTAATCGTTACTTTAACATTGAGCCCCTATTCTAGGTTCACTTTTTATACATTTTGTTTCGGGCATAAAAATGTGAATTATTGTAGATAACTATTATTTTCTTGTGAATTCATATAAATTAATTTAATCGTTACTTTAACATTGAGCCCCTATTTGAAGCCAAATAATTTTATTATTTTTAAGAAAATGAGTTTTAAAATAGTGATTTTTTAAAAAGAATTCCAACATTTTCCAATCGATTTTGTATATAAAATTGAGAATCGAACTAGAATTGTTTTGGTTCAATAGTTCGATTAAGGCAATTCCACCTTAAAAATACAAGGCGCTATTGTCTACATTTTAACAGGACGTATTGAGCATTTTACATGATTGAACAATAAAGGCATGTAGCACGCATGGGCGGATGTAGTGGGGGCCCAACCCATACAAAAAGATTAAAAAGAAATTGTAAAATTTTGGCTCAAATATTAGTATTAATCTAGCTCTAGTTTGAATATCAATCCAAATCCAATGCTCAATAATTCAAATTTTATTAAAGACACTACTATTATTAATTACTCTTTTCATGATATTCATGAATGTGAATATTTTATTGTCAAATTAGATATTCTATTTAATACATATTTGATTAAATTTACTTATAATTATTAATTAATTTTATTATAGATAATTTGTATTGATTATTTAGAAGTAAATTACTTATTTTAATAGTTAGAGACTATATATTTTGCTAAATTTAAAAGTAATTTTTTTTTTTATTTCAACGTATGTTTTATATATTACTAATGCATACTTATAAAAAAATTACTTATTTTGACCATAAAAAAGATATTTTGACCATAAACAATTGTGTCCCCTTGCTTTATAATAACGGGTAGAGACCTCTTCATGATCTTTGATCAAGCATAAAAATTTCAAAAGCAAGGCTTATACTCGTTCGACATTATCAATTTTTAAGTTTATAATTTTCTTTTGAGATTTCTTTATATCTTACATTTCTTTAAGGATGCTCCTTTTCTCCCTTAATAAATTGGAATTTGAAGGATGGGGACAGTGAAGTGGTGAAGGAAAAGTCCCAAT
>CAIGRB010090414.1:8264-41158 GCA_903798255.1 Fraxinus quadrangulata | reverse complement strand
ACGTGTGACCCCATATATATTGAAAATATCCAACAATATCATCTACAATTTACTAAATATTTACATGAAATCATGGATGCTGGTTAAGGAACAAACCATGCAAATGGTCGTATTATTTAGCCAGGGCGAGGTTTTTGGAGCAGAATGGACGATGAAACTCATCATGACATGGCGATAATTTCTTTATCTAGCTTGTTTCATCAGTTCACGATAAATTATCATATGAACAAGATGTACATATCATTGAGTGAGTGGATAAATCAACTTCATAGTGTAGATGTGGGTTTAAAGTCCAAAGGTAGGCAGCTTTTGGTTGCCACAGAAGATGGTTCTCATCCCAAACTAGATGGTAAGGGAAGTAAAAAGAGGAAATAATTACCAGTAAGCCAGCTGCAATAGACGGAATGAAAGGCAAGTTTTTCAACTGGTCAAAAAGGAATTGGAGGATGGACTACCCAAAGCCCCAAACTAAGAAGTCTGGAGGTGATAGTCTTTTGTTGTTGAGTCCTTTTTAGTATTTAGTGGTTGTCTGGTTGATTCCACTAAATTCAGGATTGTAGAATCTGGAGCCACAAACCATGCATGCATTTTATGCAGATTTTTCAGAAAATCCTAAGGAAATCCTCTATTACATATCAGTACATGAGTAGTTTCAACTTTAGTAATAGGAAATGTTCATTTTTACTAGAAGTCGTAAGCGTTTAATTTGAAAAGGCTATTACTATATCACTCAGATGAAGCGGAATTTGAGTTTTGTTTCTTATTTATTAGGACGTGGTTATTCTATAAACTTTACACCCTTCGTGGTTTACATGGGTTTGAATAAAGCTCTTATTTGTGTTGGATATTTGAGTAATGATCTTTACTTATTAATTCGAACTCCTAATTCTATAGGCAACACTACAAACTTGGACTTTTGGACCTAAATAGGATGCAGAGAATGATTTTGTCTCAAAATAAGATACGTATGGCACTTAACACTTTGTGGACCTGTGACCATACCAGCAAAAGACGATCACTAGTTTTTTGTCACAAATTGATGACTACTTGAGATACAAGTATATATACTTAATGTCTTTAAAGTCTAGAGAAAAGTAATAGATCGATGTGGCAAATACCTATTTGATTAGTTTAGGTACTTTTCATTGAAATATGGTATTGTATCCCCACTGAGTGTGTTGAGGATGTCCTAACATGATGGCATTTCAAAGAGGAGAAACAAGACTTTGTAGGACATGATTAGACCCAAGGTGAGTTTTTCAACACTTCGTCCCTCATTTTGATAATATGCTCTCGAGACAACAACATAGCGAGATACATTCTAAACCTAGTACCAGCAAAGTCTGTCCCTAAGATGTCTATGGAGATGTGGAATGGGCGATGTCCTATCATGTACCATCTCTATACTGGGCCTGTCTAGCTCATGTGCTAAAAGGGGAGATCAAGAAGTTGGAAATACCAGAGGCACTAGAGGATAATACTTCTACAATTTTCAGAACAAGAAGATATTTATTAGTATAAATATAACTTTCTTAGAGTAATGTTTTACCAAAGTTTTGACAAACTGGACACTTAGCGCCCTCCTATTGGAGAGGCGCCTGCGGAGTGTCCAATTTGTAAAAAATTTGATAAAACATTATATACATTTAGATTTATCCTATAGAAAAATGTGGTTCAAGAAGAAAGGTAACATTTGAAGAGAGTGGACCTCAAATTGTCTTCTCTTGAATTTGAACTTGTGCTGATTGACCCGGAACCTCTAGAACATGGAGAGGATAGGAGACTTGAAAGTAGTGGGAGTAAAGAGCTGAGCCCTATCCACAATAAGAACATACCCAATCCTATAGATCTGGAGCTGTACACCTGTGTTGAGATCTATCTTTTTAGTCGAGCCGTGGATTTGAGAGTCAGTGAGATGTTGGCTGAGATTACAGCTTTTAAGTGAAATAGTCTGATTTTACTCTTATGAAACTAGTGAATAATTTATACCACATGGTTTCACATGTATGAAACTAGTATAAATCAGTTTCTTCTATATAAAATAGGGAAAAATATTAGAGAAAATATTCGAGAACGAATACCGATTTAACAAATATCGAATTTACAATACATACCGGATATATGACTTACTGTATATGCAACTAATATACAAGATATGCAGTTTACCGTGTAGACAATGACTTATCAAATAATAGTTAAGATATAACAGATTAAATAATATGATAATCACAACAAATAAAATAAGTTATATAAATCACGATGAAATAGAACAAATAATCTAAATAGCAGAGAATAAAAATTCAATTGAATTTTAAAAATCGAGGACTGTATAAACATAGTTTCCTTAAAACAGATTCGTCCCCCCACCATAGGTACTTGAAATTTAATTTGAGCGTCTGTTTTCCAGGGTACAACGATAAATCAGTATAGTCCGAACCTACAGATTCTACTCCGACGAACTGACTTAGAATCTGAATAGCATCACCACCAAGACCTTGACAGACAATAAATTATGTATGCAGACATCATGTAGATAGATTTTTTCGTGTGGAACTGTAATGCAGATAGTGTATTCTTCATGTTTGGAACATTGGAAAAACAAGGCTTTATATAGACTTAACCCCAATAATGACGAGATAAATATGTCCATTAACTCAATGACAATAACCATTGGAGTCTCAATAGTTTCAAACGTTAATGACAATGATAATTGACAGACAGTAAATTATGTATGCAGATGTTTGGAATAGTGGAAAAATGAGGCTTTATATAGACTTAATCCTAATAATTACGAGTTAAATCTGTCCATTAACTCAATGGAAATAACCATTGGAGTTTTAGCAATTTCAGAAACCAAAAGTCAGCTGTTGAAAGNCCTCATAAGAAACAAATTTTTGGTCAATTCAGTCCGACATTCGTGTATGCAGGTCGCGCTCGTACACAAATTCAAAGTCCCAACTTACGCATGTGGAAATAGTCTCTATGCTACACATGATTACATACTTCCAAAGTGTAGCCATATATAAAGTGATTTTTGCTTTCATAAACTTCTCTCTCCAACATAAACTATATTCCAATGATCCACTTTGAACTCCAATTTCTCATTCACCCGAACTTTATTTTTTGCAAGTAAATACATGATTTCGATGTTCTCGTGGAGGAGAACACAAATCAATATTGATGTTCTAAAATATACAAACGGGTCCTACTCAAAATTTATGTCAAAGTCAGTCATTCACCTCATTTTTTCTAACAAAAAACACCTCAGCAGATTACCATCAACAAAAAGGGAAAACAGAAATTGACGAGAGCAAGAGAAAGCAATAACATTTTTCATTTTTTACAAGACTTCATTCATTTTTACTATTAGAGCATATAAGCTATTTAAACGTACTCCAAAAACATACTACAAACTACGTTTTTAGCCCTCATTTGTTTGACACATACTTTGAATTTTCTAATAAAAATACATTACACAATGACATTCTCTCCCTTAATACGTTCTTGTTCAACTCCTAGTGCTTCTCTCAATTGTTGGAACTTTCCTCTTGGCAACGATTTGGTGAATATATTAGCTACATGCTCTTCAGAACTGTAGAACATGAACTTCACTTTTTGTTATTCAATTGCATCTCTGATAAAGTGATGCTTGATTCCTATATATTTGGTTCTGTTGTGAAAAATTCGATTCTTTGCAATTGCTATTGCTGATTTGTTATCACAAAATATATCTCTAGCTCCTTTTTGCTTTTCACCAATATCTTCAAGAATTATTCTCAGCCAATGTGCTTGAGACGTGGTAAGTGCAGCGGAAACATATTCTGCTTCTGCTAATGATTGAGCAACTGATTGTTGCTTCTTTGAACCCCAAGAAAATACACTTGATCCAATAGAATTGCATAACCAGATGTGCTTTTCATATCATCTACACAACCTCCCAATAACTGTCACAAAAACCAGTTAACTCCACTTGAGAATTTCTGGAATATTGAATTCCATAACTCATCGTGCCCTGAATGTATATGAGCACTCTTTTTACTGCTACAAAGTAAATGTCACTAAGAGAATGCATAAATCTTGAAAGCGTGCTTGTTGCAAACAAAATATTAGGTCTTGTAGATGTGAGATAAAACAGATTTCCAATCAAACTTCTATAGATAGTAGCATTTACCTTTCTTTTTCCATCTTCTTTTATTAATTTTTCATTGACCATAAGAGGTGTATCTACTGGTTTACAACCAAACGTTCTAAACTTTTTCAGAATTTTTCCGGTATATCTTTTCCGTGCAATAAACACTCCTTTATCTTGATAAACTTCAATTCCCAAAAATTACATAGATGCTCCAAGTCATTCATTTCATACTTATCATCATTTCCTTTTTAAAGTTCTCAATCAATTCAGTAGACTCTTGCTTTTCTCAAATCATTTTTCTTCAAAGTAGCTGTCTATCTCACTATACCATGCTCTAGGTGCTTGTTTCAGCCCATAGAGCGCTTTCTTTAGCTTGTACACATTTTCTTCATAGCCTTGGATGATAAATCCTTGAGGTTGCTCGTATACCTCTTCTTTTAATTCTTCATTTAGAAAATCTGACTTCACGTCAAGTTGTTATAACAACCAACCTTTTGGGCAGCAAAAGAAATAAGAGCTCTCACTGTATCAAGTCGAGCTACTGGTATTTTTTACCTTGTAAATCTACTTTACGCCAATAACTTCTCTGTCTTCGGGTCTATCAACAAGCTTCCATGTGTTGTTCTTTTCAATCACATCAATTTCTTCTTCCAAATCTCTTCCTTTACCGCTTCTCCAAAATTTTTTGGCATCCAAATTTCTCGTTCTTACTGGAGATGAGTTGGGAGTTGATGAGCTAGAACTTGGATCTGATGATGTTGAACTTGGACATGAAGGTGTTTGAGGAGATAAATTTTTAGAATTATGATCTTCTTGAGTTGCATTTTGCTGTGAAATAGTTACTGGAACATATTGCTTTTCCTCTTTACCTTACTCTCAATTCCATTTAGCCTTTTTCTTCAACTATCACATCTTGGTTAATGATAATCTTGTTGGTTTTCAAACTGTACAACCTAAGCCTTTTGATGTAGAACTGTAACCAACAAATATGCATTTCTCACTTGCTTCATCCAGTTTGTATCTTTTTTCCATTGGTATTTGAGCATAGCAAATACAATCAAATATTCTAAGATGCTTAACTGATGGCTTTCATCCCATTCCAAGCTTCAAAATGTGTTTTATTCCATATAGCCTTAGAAGGACACCTATTGATCAAATAGACCGCAGTATATACAACTCTGTCCAAAAACTTTTCGTAGTCCTCTATCATGCACCACATTAATTTTGCCACCTCTATCACTGTTTAATTTTTTCTTTCAGATATGTTTTGTTGTGGTGTATAACTAACTGTAAGCTATCTCTCCATGCTTTCATTTTCACAAATTTTTTAAAATTGATTGGAAGTGTACTCTTTTCCTCTGTCACTTTTCAAGATTTTGATTGATCGGCCACTTCGCTTCTCAACAAGGCATTTAAACTTTTTGAAGACTTCAAAAACTTCAGACTTGTCTTAAAAATAAACCCAAGTCATACAACTGTAATCATCAATGAAGAGGATAAAGTACCTATTCTTGGAATGAGATGGAGTATGCATAGGGCCTCAAACATCCGTGTGCACCAACTCCAACACTTCTTTTGCCCTCCAAGCCACTTCTTTAGAAAACGATTGTCTGTGATGCTTCCCAAAAGCACAACCTTCACAAACTTCATTCTTCACTTCAATGCTAGGAAGTCCTTGCACCATATTTTTCTTATGCAAGAGTGATAAGTGTGTTTTTGCACACTTATTTAATACCTAAATATGTTTATTATTGATAAAAATGAGCGAATTTCTACTCACAATTATATAATTATTGCTTTTGTAGGTAAACATCACCAAAGGAGAAAGAACAACACAAAATGAGGAAAATGGACTAAACGTATGCAAAATTGTGAATTTGGGGACCAAAGTGAACTGAGCATAAAGTTGAAGGATCTTTAATACAATTTATGAAGGGTATAATCGATATAAAAGTCAAAATTTGAAGATCAAATTGTATAAGATAAAAGTTGAAGGACTTGGCGTGCAATTAAATCAGGGGCTTGTATTGCAATTTTTGGGAAATGGGTTGAAAATTTAAAAAACCCCAAATGGGTTTCTCTTCTGAGGACGGGTGCAGTTTCTTCTTCTCCATTTTTCTTTCCTCTTTCTTTTCTTTTCTTCTTCTTTTGATTTTCTTGGTATTTTGGAGATACAAATCAAGAGAACAAGGGGAATACATCTAAGAATTTGGAACAATATTTGGGAAAGACAAAGCTAAGCTTTAAACAAGGGTTTTATCTATAACTTTGTATTTTCTAAATTATTTTGCCATATTTGTAATGTATTGCTATTAATATTCTCCCTTTTATCATTTGTATAACATGTGCTAATTATTTATGTTGGGATTTATGGTTGATATTTAACCTAACTTTAATTAATTTTAATATTTGGCTTTTAATATTAAAATACTTATTTTCATGTTATTTATTATTGTGTTGAATACTTTTCATTTATTTGGCAATTAAATGATTGAGTTTAGTGATTTGTATATCGTTCGAGAGAAGATTATACATTTTAGACCAAATAGTAAATACTCTAAGTTTGTGTAGGGGATAGAAATATACTCCTAACCCTAGGTAATCCATTGAATTATTTTCATAAATATTTAATGCGGTTGTTTGGTTTTAATCAACATAGAGATATAGTAGGTTAACCAATCAATTATGGTTAATATCGCTCAAGAGGGGTAATTAACTAAACTTGAAAAATCGGGTCTAATATAGTAAATGAGTAATTTATTAATTGGCATGTGGATAAATTAATTAGGCGACGATTAAGCGAAACCATGAATCCCAACAACGTTTTTCCTACAAAATTTCCAAGTGTTTATATTTTCTTATTTCGTAATTTTTTAGTTAATTCTCTTTAATTTCCAAAATCAAATTTTATTGTGCTTTTGTTTTTATTGTTAAAATTAAATTGATTAAAGTTGGTGTAATTAAAAGTAAACATTCCTCGAAGGATCGACAATTCGGACTCAAAAAGTCCACTTTATTACTTGAACGCGACACGTGCACTTGTGGTATATAATTTTAGCGAAAACAATTTTGACGCCATTGTGGGGAAGTGTTTTTACTTTGATTATGACGTAGCGGAAGATTATAGGAAAGATGAACAACCTCACAAAGATGAGAAAAACTCACGAGAAATTTTTTATTCAATTCAATAAACTGCGGCTTCAAAGATGTTACAATACTTTAAATAGTAAAACCCTAGCAAAATTCGAAAAAAATAAAAAACTATATTTTTCCATAAATGGAAAAATTCGAGATAACAACTTAAATTGAAATCCTAAGATTCAGGATCGTCCTCTAACAAATGGAATACGAATCCGAGTTTTAATAAATGAGATATTGCTAAAATAAAAAATACCATAAACGGTAAAAACACTTAATCGAGGGCCTAAAAATTCAGAATTTGCCCAAAATTCGACGTACTTTAGGGCCAAAGGCCCTGACTTGGGATCATTGAATTAGACTAGCAATTTGCCAAAAAGAGACAAACCCGAAATTATCATGAAATCATTATTTTGCCTTGCGATCCCACTTCGTCATAAACTCTAACTCGTTATGCACTTCATCATTCTCCCTAGGGTGAGAAAAATTCGCTCTCGAATTTGACGAGGAATAATCCTCATCATCATCATCATCAGAATTACTACCAAATGGCACTAGATGCTTGACATTAAACACGTCGGATGTACGAATATGACTTGGCAACTTCAAACGATAATTATTTGGATTAATCTTCTCAATGGCCTTCAATGAACCAATATTTTTTGCAATAAACTTGTTGTATTCATGAGCAGGAATACGATCTTTTGTTAACATTGTCCAAACAAAGTCACCTACCTCAAATTCAACATGCTAGCGTTTAAGATTCGCATCATGCTTATACTTAGTAACAGCAGCCTGCAACTGATCATGAGCCTGTAACGCCCCAAATTTTCGTCAATCTGAGATGTTACCAAAATAATTTTCATACTTAAAATACGAAACGATAACATTCTACTTTTTCTAAATAGACAAGACATTCATAAATTTAAATTCGAATAATAATCATGTCTTTAAAGAAATTTAAGCATTCTGAACTACTGTTGTTGGACAAAACGAACTAATAAATTTTAAAAGAAAAGCGGTAAAACTTAATATTCTCGTGTGGTGAAATCCTTTGGCAGTCCGCTGCACCATCCCGCCACAGATCCAATCGACCCGAATTATCCTGTAAAAATTGTAAGAGTGAGTATTTTAAAAAAACACCCACTAAGATACATGTAGTTTCCATATGCAATTATATAACAATAACATAGACAATTCATACCACATTTCTCTTTATAGAGTATATCGGTGACCAAGCGAGATACCCATCATTTCTCATTTTGAATTTTCGAGGGACTTTACATTTCATTAGATCGAACCCGAAGATCCACTAACAATTCATGCATAAATTATTGAACATAAAAGTATAAAAAAACTAACCACTTGCACATAAATATCTTACCTTGTTATTGAAATATTAAAAATCTTGGATGCACGTTGAAAATCTTCTACTTTGATTATGATGACAAATGATGTGTGCACTTTTGACTTTTCTCACTTTTCTTCTTTCTTTCACGTGAGTAAGTAGTCTCTCCCCTTTACTCTCTATTCTTGTTTTGGTGTAAAAAATAATATGGCTATACATGAGTATTTATAGGGCAAAAAAGTAGAATCTTAATGTACCTAAGATTGAAAAAGTCGTTATCATCAAGCAAGAGAAGATTGAATGATAATGACTTATCACAATTTTGAGTTATCTTAAAATAATCAGACATACTTAAACACTTATCACCCCATGGTTAAAAATGTATCTAATTGCTAAACAATACAAAAGTTTACTTGTATCTATCCACCAACCCACGTGAGAGGCTGCCAAACTAGGGAATTTCTTTAACCCACTTTTAAATAAGATATAGACAATAGTACATTTTTGGGTAACATTAAATGCATTTGTACTATATCAATTATGATTTACACTTATCACTTATAAAAAATAGATTACCAAAAACACTACACCACACGTAAAGGCTGCCAACCAAATAAAAGTCTTATCACAAACAGATTTCCATATATACTATACTACACGTGGATAAATTATGGCTAAAGCTAGGATCCAACTTTAAATAGAATACCAATTAAATGAAATTTCTTGATAAGCCAATATCTTTAAATATAATCACGTGAATAAATATATTGGTTCAGAAATAATTTGGATAAAAACTAGTTGAAATTTGGATTAACATTAAATTCTTAAAAATATGGTCAATAGGTATTTACACGTGGCTTGCAAAATTAATATACATATATGAGTGAGTGGTGAAATTTTAGTGCAAAAAGAATAGTGAAATCACGTGTCACATGAAATTGGCTACGCATAGGTCTAAGTGAAATAGGCCCTGGTCTAAGTGAAAAAGTCATAGCTATAATTAAACTTATCAAAATAAAATGAAATAATAATTAACAAATTTTCCACACGTGACTTGGCTAGGTGGCTACCCCAATGCATTATATTTCACATTTAACCAACTTAAATAATTATAGAAAACACATATTCTTGTAATTAAAATATCTCATGTCAAACTTATCCGATTCAACTCTTTCTCGAGCCTAAATGAATAATTAATTACAAGCTATCCAACGAGTATAAAATTGGTATATAAAATCTCATTTTATCAAAAACTAATTATTTGACCCACATAAAATAAGAATTTAAAACGTATTTCATTTTAGTCCTCAAACTTTCAAAATATAAAAATATAACATATCAAACAAATAAATTTTTTATTTTTCTTTTCTTAAATTTTTGGGGTGTTATAGAGCTTGTGAGCGAACCTGTTGAAATTGTTGAATGAAGTCCTCGATCTTACCATGCATTTTAACAGTAGTAGAAACGGGGGCTAAGTCAAGAGGACCACGAGAAACAAGACCATACACCACCTGAAATGGACTAAAACCTGTACTTCGGTTAACATCATGATTATGAGCAAATTCTGCATGACACAACTTCTGATCCCAAAACTTGATGTGATCACCAACCAAGCAATAGAGTAAATCACCCATGGAATGGTTAACAACCTCTGTCTGAGAGTGATATGCACTGCTGAAGCCCAATCGTGTATTGACCAAGAGCCATAAACTGCGCCATAAGTGACTGAAGAAGCGAGTATCCCGATCAAGCACAATAGATGTAGGTAGACCATGCAGACGATAGACCTCACGAAAGTACAGTAATGCCATATTGATAGCATCTGTAGTTTTCTCGCAGGGGATGAAGTTAACCATCTTGGAGAACCAATCAACCACTACAAAGATAAAGTCAAATCCACGCTGAGTCTTGGGAAGCCCCACAACAAAATCCATGCTAACGTCCGTCCAAGGCTAGGTTGGGATAGGCATGGGCATATACAAGCCATCATTTATCGCCTTGCCTTTGGCCAAATGACAAGTCCGACAACACTCCACAAACTTGCCGACATCCTTGCACAATGATGGCCAAAAGTAAGAAGCAGCAACAAGCTGCAATGTTCTATCACAACCTACATGGCCTTCATTGTGCAATTCTTGAACAATTTGTAACCTCAAATTGCCCTCTGAAATACATAACTAATTGCAACGAAAAAGGAAACCATCAACCCATACAAACTCCGACTGCACACCTTCCTATAACTTCCGAATAACATGGGAGAAATATGGATCGGTAGCATATAAATCACAAAGACTATCAAAACCTGGAACCTCCACTCACATTTCTGTCAGGAGAGTTTGCGCCTACTTAATGCATCTGCCACCCTATTAAGGATACATACTTTGTGCTTAATCACGAAAGTAAATTGCTGCAAGAAGCAATCCAAGAGGCATGTCGAGTAGACACCTTATCATGGGTACCAAAGTGCTTGAGGGCATCATGATCAGTATACGAAATGAACTCTTTCTGGAACAGATAATGACGTCAATGTTGAATTGCATGGACTATTGCATAGAACTTCACATTATAAGTACTGTACCGAGACTTTGAGCCATAAAGCTTCTCACTGAAATATGCAATAGGGCGGTTGTTCTGACTCAGCACACCACCAATACCCACCTTCAAAGCATCACAATGCAGCTCAAATGGCAAGGTAAAGTCAGGCAGCACCAAAATTGGGCAGTAGTCAACTTCTGCTTAATCGACCGAAGAGATGCCTTTGCCTCATGAGTCTACTGAAACTTGTCATCCTTCAAACAATCTGTAATTGCTGCGATAAAATGAAGCAAGACCATGAAATCTACGCACTTTTGTAATAGTTTTATGCCGTGGCCACTGGCTTATTGCTTTTACTTTTGATGTGTCCACTGCTAACCCCTCATTCGACCTCACATAACCCAGGAATACAACACAATCAGTCAAGAACGAATACTTTTTCACTGCAGCATAAAAGTGATCCTTGCGAAGAACTAAAAGAACTTCCCTAAGGTACTGGACATGATCATCATTGTTTGTACTGTAAATCATATCATCAAAGTAAACGACAACAAATTTATCGATGAATGGATGAAGAGCCTAATTCATAAACGTACTAAGTGCATTTGAAGGTCGATAGGCATGCTTAACCACTCGTACAATCCTTCCCTCGTCTTAAATGTTATCTTCCACTAATCCTTAGGTCCGATCCGAATCTAATGGTACCTACTTTTCAAATTAAGCTTGTTGAACACGCAAGTATTGGTAAGCTGGTCCAACAAGTCATCCAGGCGAGGAATAGGAAAATGGTAACGCACTGTAGTCTTATCGATCTCTCTACGATCCACGCACATGGGCCACGTCCCATCATTTTCGACGTAAGGAGAGCAGGAACAACACAAGGACTAAGACTTTCCTTAATGTGCCCCTTTGCCAAAGCTCCTCCAGTTGTCTGCGCAACTCCTCATGTTCAGTGTGGTTCATCTTGTAAGGCGCCCAATTAGGCAGAGAAGCATCAAGCACCAAGTCAATCTGGAAGCTCTTCTGGGAAAACCTCATGCAACTCATTTAGCAATGGCTAAACCCTGCGAGGGACCTCTTGCTTGCTATCAACTGATTTTCCCACCAACACATACACTATCCCAGATTTCTCCATCTCTGTTTAGAACTTCGCTCTGGTCAGTAATTGGCGCTATCCCCAACTGTTTTTACTGAACCCTTATCGATAGTAACACAATCTTCTTTCTCCCAAACAGAAAGCTGTACGTGTTGGTATATCCATCATGCAGTGAATGTTGATCAAACTGCCACGATTTTCCTAACAACAAGTAGCATGCATCTATCTCTACCATATCACATAAAATCTGATCTTTGTAGGTAGGTCCAATGGAGAAACTGACTCGAGCATGCTGAGACACTTCTACATCATTGCCCCCTATTTAGCCAAAACAATTTATACGGTTTATGATGCTTCTCAGTCTACAAACCCAGCTTCTTAAAGACCTCTTCAGCCACCACATTCTCACAACTAGCAGAATCAATAACAAATCTACAGACCTTTTTCCCAACAGTACACGTAGACTGGAAGATATTATTACACATCCTGTCATTCTCCAGGGGAGTCAAAAAGCTCCGTCTCACCATCAACGCCTGACCCACATCACCAACTACAAACTCTTCCTCCTCTATGGCTTCCTCAGTGTCTTCATTGTCAAAAATAGGCAAACCTTCATAACCTTCATACCCCTCATCAACAAAGAGTCCTCTGCTCGGATTCTTGGGACATTCAGACTGTCTGTGGCCTGTACCTCCGCAAAAAAAACAATGAATATGACCTGCAAGATGTGCAGGCTGTTGAACATGATTAGTTCTAGGAGGGCCAAGTTGAGTAGGATTACCAGGACGTGTCATCTGCTGCTGTGGATTATTCGAAAAACTACCCGCAGTGAAAAGAACTGTACTTTTTCTGGACTGCTGTTTCTCTACCTGTATTGCCCTCTGATGAACCTCAGAAACTATCACGAGATCAAACATATTCAGTGTATCTTGTATTTGGGGACGAAGACCATCCATACATCGTGACACCAACTGTTCATCCATCTCCATCACCTTATTCCTCGTAATCAACATGTAAAATTTTGTGGTATTGTCATCCCTAACCTGGATCTCCTCACTTTAGTCTACTGCTACCACACCGCTGCTCGTCTACAAAATTTCGTCTCAACGAGAGGCACACATTTATTAGCAGGAACTTCCTTAAATTCCAAGATCTTCTCCACTACAGTCACCCAGTCCAAGAACTCTTCTGGACTTAATCCACCATGAAACTTAGGAATATCAACCTTGAATCCTGATTCCAAACCTTGAATCCTGATTCCAACGCCTGTTTTCATCTTGACGACCCCCTTTCGTCGGACTGACAGATTTATTGGATGCTCAGTTTGTGCAAACGGATTTTCATCGTCAAAATCCTCAACCGGTTGGGCCACAAGCGCATGTTGCTGTGGCATGAGTGCAATGATTTGTTGTGTCAACAACTCCACTTGTTGACGTTGCCATACGATCTCATCACGTCTACGTGCCTCTTCTACGGGGCTTCACGGGCTTTTGGACGTCTCATTTGCGGACTGGTGAAGGAACGACTTCGACTCTAATACCAACGACGTAGCGGAAGATTATAGGAAAGATGAACAACCTCACAAAAATGAAAAAAAATCATGAGAAATTTTTATTCAATTCAATAAACTGCGTCCTCAAAGAGCTTACAATGATTTAAATAGTAAACCCTAGCACAATTCGAAAAATAAATAATAAAAATAAAAAAAAGATATTTTTCCATAAATGGAAAATTCGAAATAACAATTTAAATTGAAATTCCTAAGATTCATGATCGTCCTTCAACAAATGGAATACGAATCCAAATTTTATTGAATGAGATATTGCCAAAATAAAAATTACCATAAACAGAAAAATGCTTAATCGAGGGCCTAAATGAAGGAATCTGCCTAAAATTCGATGTACGTCTGGGCCGAAGGCGCTGTGTTGTGATCATTGGTACATTTCCAATCGAATTAGACTAACAATTCGTCAAAAAACGGACAAATTCGAAGTTATCATGAAATCATTATTTTACCTTGCGATCCCACTTCATCATAAACTCTCTAACTCCTTATGCACTTCATCAGATTACCACTTTAATTAATATTACTTTTAACAATTTTATTTATTTATTTTTACTTGCTTTTATTTTGTATAGTTTGGCTAACACCTGTATTTTTAATTTATCTTGTATTGGTATTCTCTCCTTTTACTTTTCGACTATAGTAGTATTATTCCAATCTTGGTAAAGTAACAAAGTGTTTGCAATGTTTAATCTCTACATTGACTATGAAAATATGCTTGGAGGTCCAAGAGGTGAAATTTGTCAAGCGATGCATTGTACAGGTCAATGCTTGTATTCGTGCACCGATATGCAATATTTGAAATGTAGAAAACAAGTACTAGACAATTTAGATGATAGTTACATGCTCGTGGGAGATTATGTACCTGAAGATTGGGACGATGACATCAAAGTTTTGGGAGATTGTTCTCTAGTTTTGAATGAGAAGGTACTTGTAAAGTATTACCATGAACTTGTCAAGTTGGATGTAGATGACATGCTGGTGGGAGATTACGAATATTGAGATGGATTTCAAAAGTGGGGGTATAATCCACTCGACGGAGTTAATAGGAAAGACTTGTCATTGCTCGTGGAGTTCGATGGTGGATCGGTCATTCAATCCGAAGATGAGTCAACTATAGAAGAAGAACTCGAAGAGAATGTCAAATTAATGACAAATGAACTATACAGGGATGCATAGAGCCACAAACATCAGTGTGCACCAACTCCAACACTTCTTTTGCTCTCCAAGCCACTCCTTTAGGAAATGATTGTCTGTGATGCTTCCTAAAAGCAAAACCTTCACAAACTTCATTATTCACTTCAATGCTAGGAAGTCCTTGCATCATATTTTTCTTGTGCAACAGCTTGAAGCTTTCAAAATTTCAGTAGCCTAATCTTTTATGCCACAACGATGACTCATCAATCACTGTAGCTTTCAAACTATCATATCTTAAATACTTGAAAGTAAGTGGAAAGCTTCTAGAAGATCCAATTTTTACTATAGCCATAACATATTTCCTTTTTCCAGCATCATATATTTTACAGCTATTACCTTAAAAATGAAGAGTATAACCATGATCCAAAAGTTGTCCAACACTTAGTAAGTTTTGGTCTTGCTCAGGAGTGAAGAGAACACCACCGATCACTTTTTTTTCCTTTCTTGGTTTCAACACCAACACTGCATTTCCCTTTCACTTCTACCACAACACCATTGCCCACATTCACTTTGGTTTTGAAAGTGGTATCCATGTGTAGGAAAATATCTTTCTTTAACGTCATGTGATTACTACATCCATTATCTAGGAACCATACCACATTCTTCTTTCTGAGTCATGTTGGCTTGAATTAAACATATTTTCTTTAGGTTTCCCTTCACCTTCTTTATCCTCTTTGAAGTTTGCTTGGTGGTTATTCCTTAGTCTACAGTTTTTTGCAAATGATCAAATCTTTTACAATGGAAACGTTGAGGCTTCCCTTTGAACCAACAATCCTTTTCAAGATAGCCAATTTTGCTATAGACATTACATTTCTGTAAAGACCCTCTGTACTTGATCTTCGATCAAAATTGCTTCTTCCTCTTCCTATCAATCCTCTACCATCTATACATTGATATTTGGTGGTTTCCTTTCAAAGCCTTTTGAGTTAACATTAAGCTTTGATCGGAAAACACTCTTAATTGGATTTTTTGAGTGTCTATCGAACCATTGCTCATGAGATTTCGAAGAACTCAACAACTCTTGCACTCCTAATTTAGAAAGATCTTTAGTTTCTTCTATAATAGTCACCATAGAATCAAATTTCTCAGGCAAACTTATCAACAACTTATCAACCATTCTCCGATCTATCATCTTTTCACTATATGTTTTCATTTGATCGATCATTTCCATAAATCTAATTGAATAATCTTTCACACTTTCATTTTATATCATTATCATATTTTCCAAATATTTTCTAAAAGTTTGAAGTTTGATTGTTCTTACCCTTTTATCTCCTTGAAATTCTTCTTGAAGTGTTTGCCATGCTTTCTTAAATGTTTTTGTTCCCATGATTCTTGGAAAATTGCCTTTTGAAACTCCTCTCTGTATCATCCCCAATGTTCCTTCATCCTTGCTATTTTTATTTTTCAACTCATTCTTTCGAGTTTCATTTAACTCTTCCATCGATTCATATCATGATTCAACCATCTCCCATAGATCAAGAGACTCCAGCAAAGTCTTCATTTTGATACTCCAAAAGTCGTAGTTCTCCCCCATAAATATTGGAACTTGAAAACTGCTCCAACTTACACTTGAGCTTGCCATAATTCCTTTTACAAAAGCCTTTTTTTAAACCCTTGGTGACAAATCTCAACTGCAAATGCTCAAATAGAACCTGTAACACTCTGATACCAAATATATGTTAGCTGAGATTACAACTTCTGAGTAAAATACATTGGTTTTACTCTTAATAAAATAGTGAATAATATATACTATAAGGGTTTCACATGTATGAAACTAGTGTAAATCAATTTCTTCTATATAAAACAAGAAAAAACACCACAGTAGGTTATTAGCAACAAAATAGAAATGGCCGAGAACTAGAGTAAACAACAACAATTTTCGTTTTTCACAAGATGTCATTCATTTTTACTATTAGGACATGTAAGCTACTTATACAGATTCAAAAAAAAAAAAAAAACACTACAAATTACATTTTTAGTCCTCATTTGTTTGACACATACTTTGACTTTTCTAATGAAACATATTACACAATAACATGAGAACATTGAGGTTACATCTCCACTTGGAAGCGCAATCTTCAGGTCAAATTTGCTAAACATGATTCCAAAAAAGGGTTCTACCTTTCAGGCATAAAATCCACCTCTCAAAGAAACAATGTCCTTAGACTCCATAAGAGGTAGAATGCACGTGTCTCATATTCTATGCGTCAACAGTAGGCAACGTCAAGTATGCCATGCTAGACCAAATATTTGATTTGTTGTTGGGATAGCGAATTAGCATAAATCATACTCTAGAAGGTCCACTGTGGGTTCCTATATCAGAGTTGGTTCCTAGAGTCCTTGTTGATTTAAGATTTGAAATAGTATAACTTGTAGGAACCAACTTTCACGTTGAGTATAGATATTTAATGATTATAATGAGCGCTTATTGATATTGTTATGGACATGAATACTCTGATACCAGTTTGTTGTAAAAAGCGATGATAATAATGGATTAATCCAATACCACTTTGTTGAAGAAAATAAGAGATTAAGTCATAATATGAAGTAAAGACACAAGAACATAAAAACAAAGTAATTTTGCAGAGAATGGAGATTTTTTTATAATATGGAGAAAGAATATAAAGATTTTGTGTTTATGACTTGTCTAACTTCTTCTAATTTAATCTAAATCATAATGAAAAGCCAACTATATATAGGGAACAAGTAGGAGATGTCCAAACCCTCATAGTAGAGTTGTAGATGAAATAAAATGCCAAAAATGGAGTCCAAAGTGGAAAATGAGATAAACATCATGACTAGCTCCGCGACGCCACTCTTTGGATTCCACAGTCGGCTCCACGGCGCCGATTTTACTGTTTATTTTACAGCTACCTATACATAGGCATCGGGACGCGGCGCCTAGGTGCCTCGTCACTGACTCAAACACCTTCCATAGATGTTTTTCTTTATTTCAAAGTTTTTTTTAAAATTCAACACAAATTCTTACTCCCATTGGGCTTCCAAGGAGAATTTCAATTAGAATTTGCCAAGTGAACTTGAACATGATTTCAACAATAACATTTCAAATAGGATTATTCTTAATGTGCTCTTTAATTATAACTCCTAATTATTTTCAACAAAAAATTCAGTTACATCCAAATTCTAACAATTTCTACTTTGACGTGTGTTCCACCACAATGAAAAAACATCAAACAAAAATTCTTCATCTAGAGAGATATTCCAGTGCAAGGAATAAATTTGAACTCTTCAATGAAAAACACAAATGAATTTATCCATCAACAATGCTAACTGAAAATATTCTTCACCTCTGCTATCCTAACTAGGGGCAAAAGTTATTTAATAACCACCAAACAAGGCTGAAACAAGCCTTGTAATAGAATTACAACTGAATGCATTAAAAAAGGATCTTGGTTAGAATTAACATCTTTAACCACATTCAAACCATCAAAAAAATTAGTAGAATTGTACTTATGTAGAACGTATGGCCAAAAATTGGTCTATTTCTAGCAATTGAATACAATAATACTGTTGATAATGATGGCAAGACAAATTTACCCATATCTTCAAAATTCAACAGAGACGTATTCTTAAAAGAAGACCCCAAATTAGACTCCAACGGTACTAAAATCAACTTTAAACCTACCCGAGTTCTTAAAATATGCTGATTACTCGAAAATTCTATATCAATCTGCAAGATATATAAATGAGATTTTCTATATCCCATAAGCACAACACGAGCTCCTTTGATAACCTTCACAACTCCACCTTCAATAGTATACATGTACCCTTATGAATCAAGAGTTTTTATGAAGATTAGATTTTTCTTTAGATTTGAAACGTGTCTCACTACATCAAGTGTTCTAATCATCCCATCAAATATTTTTATTCTGACCTGGCCAATACCACCTATCCGACAAGATGTTATTACCGGTCATCACAACACCATTTGAAAATTTTCATATGTTGAAAACAATTTATGATTATTGACATATGAAAAGTGCAAGTTGTATCCAAAATCTAAGTCTCATTAGGTTTGAAGTTGTGATTAGACATAAGTAGAACCTCTCCATCACTGCTAGGATTTTCTGCAATACTTGTTTCTCTTGAAGTATCTGATTGTTGATTTGCAATTGACTTTGATTTATTTAACAACTTATGACAATCATTTACAAAGTGTCTTTTTTTCTTGCAACAATTACAAACTTTGAAGTTAGATTTTGACTTGTCTCTCGAACAACCACCATGAACAATGAGACCATCTCCATGATTCCTGGATGCTATAAGATTCTTCATCTTCTCATTTGAATATAGAGCATCATAGAGTTCTTCGATGGCTAGAGTATCACGACTACATAAAATCATGTTTCTAAAAAACATATTCCTAGTCTTCTTCATCATATTTGACCTCCAAAGTCTTCAAAAAATAGCTAGTTGATCCTCAAGAGATGTATAATTGATGCATATTTATAGCAATATCTATTATTTAATTGAATTAATAAATTAAATAATGAAATCTGTAGATTCAACTCTTGGTGATTTGTTAATCACAAGGAGTTGTGATTGTGAAATATAAATTACAAATGACTGAATTTTAAATCGTCTGTGATTGAAGTAATAACGAGATACGTATATCGTTATTACGGATATACCATCACGTGTGACATTCTTATTTGTGAAGTAAGTAGCTGATCTCACAATCTAAAGTTTAGTGACACTTGAATGAACACGCGAATGTTTTGTTATAGAACAAATATTGGAGACCCACTGAGAGATTCTACATGGATAACTATATGAGTGTCAGTGGTTAATCTCTAACGTTCGGAAGTGGAATTGGTCCTTTGACTTGAAGTCATCTTGGTATGTTATATGAGGACAATCATACTTTGGTGATATTGGATGTTGTTTTGCCAATGGTCGCTAATACGGCATCGTTCGGGTATGTCAAGAATCATATGAAGGTTGTGAATGATCAATAGAGGATTCGTCACTCTTAGATAGTAAGAGATTATGATCTATATTTTATCTAGTTAAGTTGATAATGAAATGATGTTATTCTGCCAAGGGTCGCTAATACGGCATCGTTCGGGTATGTCAAGAATCATATGAAGGTTGTGAATGATCAATAGATGATTCGTCACTCTTAGATAGTAAGAGATTATGATCTACATTTTATCTAATTAAGTTGATAATGAAATTCTTGGCCAATGTGAACTTATAAGTCGAAAATAAGTTTTCGGCTTACATTGACATAACAATGAGATAAAAGATATGATCGATAATTAAGATTGACACATATCCATGTCTCATAATTGATCATATTATATTGACGAAAGGATTATAGTTTCGCGATAAAGGAACAAATTTGATTTTGTCACACTATATGACATTTTTGTTACATATATTGGTCGACACATTGCTAGATGTCAATCTGGGACGACAAATGTCAATCAGTGATAAATTAAAAGAGGTGTTTTAATTTATCAATTTTGATTAGATCAAAATAATAATTCACGTCGTTAGGTATCATGATTGGAAACTTAATGAGTCACACATAAAAGAGAAACAGAAAAATGAGGTTTACCAATTAATTAATTGACGAGTGTTGGATAATTAATTAATTGGATTACTTATTAATATACCCGAATTAATTAATTCATGGACTATATTTAAATATTGGACTGAGTTAAGGTTAAGAGACAGGTCAAGCCCGCTTGAATTTATATTAATATGCTACAAAAGTTTGAAAATTGTAGAGAAATAATTCATTCTTGATAGCACAAGAAAAGAAAACCCTAGCCGTCATTCTTGTTCTCTGTATGGATCATCATTCGAGGTTGGACAATCGGATAACTTGGATTGCAGATCGTGATAATTAGAGTTCAAGAAAAAGCAAAAGAGTTTGTGTAATTCATCAAATGTATAATTCTTATCACCGTTTCTATCTAAACACACTCTGGTGAGAATTAAAAATTATTTTATTTTTCGTTCTGCATTATTAAATAAATTCTCAACAAAATAAACATTATTTGGTTGCTACCTCAAAGAAATAGTAGAAGACATCACGCGCATGGCCTCCAAAGATTTGGAAATATTAGAAGCATTATTTATTCCTGAACAAAGAATTTCTCAAGTGCATCTGCAAAAATATTAGAACTTGAAATGATGTTTGAACGGTTTCCTAGGCAAAAAAATGAAGACTCCAGCCGCGGCCTTTGAATATTGAATTAAATTCTTCTTCCAGCCCCTTTCGACACGACCGTCAAAATGTTTTCAGCCGTTCAAGTTGTTGTAAAAGCTTCTGCCATGTGAGTTTACTATCTCTTAGACCGGTCCTTCTCTTGCTCATGAGTTTGGTCCAATGGTCAACGTAAGAGTTATGTCAAGAATTAATGGTGGAAGTGACCTGTCTTCCTCTCTACAGCTATAGTGCACAGACCTTTTGTTGGATAATGTGCTTCTTCCTGCCTATGCCTATCTACTGGAACGAATCAACCATTGGTTTTAGAGAAATTGGGCCCAAAATTTATTTTCCTTGGATCCTTTTTGTACTTGAATGGATCATTATTGGGCCACTTAAATTTTATTCCCATTTCTACATTTTATCAATTATAATTGGGCTAATTGATTTTACTTTCCCTAGGCCATAAGGTCCACTTTCTTTTTAAAGGCTCTATGTTCTTTAGTTTATTTAATGGGCTGTCATTTCTTCTTCTTGGGCCCATTATATTATTTCTTGAGTTCTTTGATGATAAGCACAAGGGAAGACAGAAAGAAAAGGAAGTTGTGGCAGGATTTTGTGGAAGCTCCTATATCGCAAATTTCTTTGGCAACAATAAATGGACATGTTTTCCGCCCTAGCAATCAAATGCCGAATTGAGAGACTACAAAAAATTTGTATGGTGTGGTGTTGCACTTTGGCAATGTAAAAACTAGTTCTTTGCACCGTGGCAATGTAAAAACTAGTTCTACTTAGCTGGAAATTATCATCACACTGTGGCCTCTGTTTCAGGTATTCCAATAGCTGGTATTTCTTCAAAGTGGGTGACATTTAGAGAAAAATTGGGCTTTTGTTGGTAATAATAAATTTCCAATCACAGTAATTTGGAGCCCATGCATGCCTTCATTTTAAAGGCATCAAATTCCATTCATTTATCCACTATATTGACTTGCAAAACATTTTAGCACTAAGTGACTGTTTGTTTATTGCCACTGGGCCTTAATATTGAAAATAGGTAATGGCAAAATTTGAGTTTGAGATGGCAAGATTCTTCTATTTGCATGTTAAATTTACAGCAATATACCATATGATTTGTGCATTAATTAATACAATATCCATGATGAGTAATTGTGGAAGTATGTGAAATTTGCTATTGTAATTCTTGATGGTGTCGTGGATGTGTTACAAAACTCAGTCATGCTAAAGGAATTATTATTATTGTAACTGCACGCTAAGTGTTTGATATATTATTCAAATGCACTTTTGATCATTATCTCTATTATTCAAGGCTGTCTTTTAAGACCTTGCATTTTCGAAAGCGGGCCTTAGCCCGTGATTATCTTATTATTGAAGGCGAGCCCTACCTCGTAGATTTCTTATTATCATGTGCTTCATTTTTTAAATCCTCATTTCTTGAATAAAGGAAGAGGTAGTATCTCGAAGTACTCGTTCCTCGAATAAAGGAAGAGGTAGCATATTTTGAAATCTTTGTTCCTTGAAAAAGGAATAGGCAAATCGTCAGACGCTTATCCTTGGTTTCACAAGATACTTGTTCTTCGTCTCTCACTATCCTTGAGCCCAGTTGTAAAACTTCGTTATTCCGAGGCCAGTCTAGCTGTAAGACCTTGCCATTCCGAGGCCAGCCTAATTTTAAGACCTTGCCATTCCGAGGTCAGTTTATAAGACTCTAATAGTTTGAGAGTTATTCACGAGATGTTTATTCCCCGCCACGCCAAATGCTTATCCCTGGTTGGAGTCCTCATTCCTTGAACAAAGGAAGAGGTAGTATTTCGATGACACGACCCGTCCCGGATCACCCTAGTGGACCCGAAACGTGACGTGCGCCGATGATAGATACCAACTAAGAGTTGGACCCACCACCAAGGCTACTACAATGTGAAACATATAAATGTTTTTATTTTATGAAAAATTTCGGCATTATCTCCCCTATATTTTGAGCTAACCAACCTGTAAACAATTTTATACAACTCCCAACAATAGTACTATGTCACTACTAACTCATAATTATATAACCCGATATAAAGATAAGCCGAGTTCTCAATACTTTGAGTATGAAAATACATCAACTGTACATATGGATGCAAAATACATAGTGAGCCCATCTAACTATCTACAATGATGTGGAATGACATTAAAAAATGAACATGTGTCCCAAAACATTGACTACATGCTCTCGAAAATGAGTCATACTAGCTAACGTCGTCTGTGGCTTTGACTCTAAAATCAAGGCTCAACTTCACAAGATGCCCAAAAACTCAACTGCTACCTGATAAGGAAATAGTGGGAAAAATATGAGTTGATAGCTCAGTGAGTGGAGAAGTTCAAAAATAATTATACATTTCCATTTACACATTTTCATCAACACCAAGTTTACATAATTCACCAGTCCACAGTATAATAATATATAAGAATAATAATAATCAAAAAGTGAGACATCTCATAACACCGATAAAGATCATCTAATAGTCATGATATAATCATCAATGCAAATCCATATCATCGTCTCGTCTCATCACATGTAATCAACCAAAAATGTACCCTCTGACTGAAATCAATAATCCGCCCCTCGGGCTAAATACTTTCGTCACGGCCCGTAGGCCCCTCCGTGACCGAAAGTGGGTCTCAAAGACCTCTCATAATCAATACTAGAACACGGCCAAGGCCACTCAGTGAACTACATATACACGGTCAGACCCCTTCATCCCCAGTCCAAACCCCTCGTGTAGTATAGAACACGGCCAAGGCCACTCCGTGAACTAGAATAAGTATATAGTCATGGGTACTTTTCTGGTCGATCTCAATATCACATATGTCTCACATTCCAATTCATCAATAATCCATACGCAGTCTTTCAAATTCCACATATATCATAATGAAATAATATTTCCACATTAATCATGTAATTGAACAAATAATTCACACAGTTGCATAAAATGCATAGTAGTATAATTAATTATCAATACTTGAAAAATATTAAGTTTTTCCACTCACAAACTATTTACGGAACGATAAGTTTGGCTGGTGAGCTGTCCCAATCTCTTCGCTACCTCCTGATATAATAATAAGTTTATTCGAGTCAAAACTCAATTCACAATTTTCATAAGAATAATAAAATAACCATTTCACTTCTCTTTAACCATTTACCCACTAATCACCACCTATCCCAAATTCATTTTTCACTCACATTATACACATATATTACCCTCATATATAATTTAATTCGATGCCTAAACTCCTATATTTATTGGTAAGTTTCATCAAATTTGTAAAATATAAGAAAAATCAAGTTTTGACAAAAACAACACTTAATTTTCAGAATATTGAATTCTGGCACTAGTTTCTGAATTTAGCAAACATTTGACAGAAATGGCACTTTCTGGCCAGAATTTCAGAAATAGCACCTGTATATGTTTTTTGAACGAAAATTGATTTAAAAATACCAAAATCCAACATCAAATCCATATTTCATTTTAATACATCATAATCAAATGTTTTACATAATATAACACAAAAAAAATCATAGCATAAGCATCTATTTAATAAACCCATTTCAAGTTTCCACTTTCTTCAACTCAAATATTCAATTCTAAAATATATTTCAAAAACTCATACTTTTTTTATCAAATTTCGAATTTAGGGAAATTTCATAAACCCTAAAATCTAATATCATGCTTCAACAAGTAAATTTTATGCTTATCTTTAGGAATAAAAAAACGAAATTGAAGATTGTAGCTCCTTTTTCTTCTTTCTCTCTTTTCTCCTTTTTCTTTCTCTTCCCTTTCGTCTCTTTTTTTTCTCTCTTGGTACGGTGCTGTTTCTTCTCCACAAAGAAATGAAGAAATTGAAAAGAAAAGTCAAAAGTTAATTTAATAACTATGGGGAAATTGCAAGGTCAAGTCCCCAACCTCCTTAACATATCCTATTTAGTCATTTCCTTTCTAATTATGTAAACTAACTCTCTAAATTTTCTTATATATTATTTATAACCCTTTAAGTATTAGTAATTACCAATTAGACTCAAAAAAAATTATTTATTCAATTAAACCCATCTTTGACTTTGACCTTGATATAAATGGATGAGGTGTAACATTCGAAGTCCTCGTTCCTTAAATAAAGAAAGAGGCAGTATCTTGAAGTCCTCACTCCTTAAATAAAGGAAAATGCAGCATATTTTAAAGTTCTTGTTCCTTGAAAAAAAGAATAGGCAAATCACTAGACGCTTATCACTGGTTTCGCGAGATGCTTATTCCTCGCCTCTCACTATCGTTGAGCCAAGTTGTAAGACCTCATCATTTCGATGCCAATCTAGCTGTAAGATTTTATCATTCCGAGGTCAGGCTAATTGTAAGACCTCGCTATTCCAATGCCAGTTTATAAGACTTCGATAGTTCAAGAGTTATTTGCGGGTATTTATTCCCCTCCACGCCAGATGCTTATCCCTGGTTGGAGTCCTCGTTCCTTGAACAAAGGAAGATGCAGTATCTCGAAATCCTTGTTCCTTGAACAAAGGAAGACATAGTATATTTTGAAGTCCTTGATCCTTGAAAAAGGAATAGGCAAATCGCCGACGCTTATCCCTAACTTCGCGAAATGCTTATTCATCACCTCTCACAATTGTTGAGCTTAGCTGTAAGAGCTCGTCATTCCGAGGTCAGCCTAATTGTAAGACCTTGCTATTTCGAGGCTAGTTTATAAGATTCCGATAGTTCTAGAGTTATTCGTGGGATGTTTATTCCTCGCTATGCCAGATGCTTATCCTTGGTTGGAGTCCTCTTTCCTTGAACAAAGGAAGAGGTAGTATTTCGAAGTCCTAGTTCCTTGAACAAAGAAAGAGGAAGTATCTTGAAGTCCTCGTTCCTTGAATAAAGGAAAAGGCAACATATTTTAAAGTTCTTGTTCCTTGAAAAAAAGAATAGGCAAATCGCTAGATGCTTATCACTGGCTTCGCGAGATGCTTATTCCTCGCCTCTCACTATCGTTGAGCCAAGCTGTAAGACCTCGTCATTTCGATGCCATTCTAGCTGTAAGATCTTATCATTCTGAGGCCAGGCTAATTGTAAGACCTCGCCATTCCAAGGCCAGTTTATAAGACTCCGATAGTTCAAAAGTTATTTGCAGGATGTTTATTCCCCGCCACGCTAGATGCTTATCCCTGGTTGGAGTCCTTGTTTCTTGAAAAAAGGAAGAGGCAGTATCTTGAAATCCTTGTTCCTTGAACAAATGAAGAGGTAGCATATTTTGAAGTCTTTGATCCTTGAAAAAGGAATAGGCAAATCGTCGACGCTTATCCTTGACTTCGCGAAATGCTTATTCTTTACCTCTCACAATTGTTGAGCCTAGCTGTTAGACTTCGTCATTTCGATGCCAACCTAACTGTAAGACCTCGCTATTTCGAGGCTAGTTTATAAGATTCCGATAGTTCGAGAGTTATTTGTGGGATGTTTATTCCCCACTATGCCAATGCTTATCCCTGGTTGGAGTCCTCGTTCCTTGAACAAAGGAAGATGCAGTATCTTGAAATCCTCATTTGTTGAATAAAGGAAGAGATAGTATCTCGAAGTCCTAGTTCCTTGAAAAAGGAATAGGCAAATCACCAGATACATATCCATGATTTCGTGAGATGCTTATTCCTTACCTCTCACTATCGTCGAGCCCCACTGTAAGACCTCGTCATTCAGAGGGCAGTTTATAAGACTCTGATAGTTCGAGAGTTATTCGCGGGATGTTTATTTTACGCCACGCTATATGCTTATCTCTGCTTGGAGTCATCGTTCCTTGAATAAAGAAATATCCGGCATATATTGGTTGTTCCTACCTGTTTTTAGACGTCTCGGGTTTCTTGCATATTTAAAAGCGAGTCCTAACTCGTGATTTTCTTATTATCGAAGGCTAGCATAGCTCGTGGTTCTATTATCAAATATGACGAGCCCATATCTCCATCGACTTATTAACTATGACAAGCTCATAAGTTACGTTACGTATGACAAGTTCTTACGTTATATTCATATTTTATATGGCGAGCTCATAAGTGAGCACCGTTTTTGCTATTTATACATTCAGAGCATCTATACATTCAGGGCTTTGCCTCACTTTATTCATCCTCATCACAGACTTCAGTTGCTTTAATGTGGCTCGCCCTCTTCAAGAATTTTTGGCTTTCACTGTCCTAAATGGTAATGCTATGAGGTGGGAGTGTCCAACCATTCTCTTGCTGAATCTCTCAAAGTGTACGAAAGAGTATTAATCCAATTGTATCACTGGAACCCTTGGATATGTAATTGTTGCATGCATGTTTAAAAACCTTGAGATATGAGCATTTGGAATGTTAGTGGCTTTCCCAAAAAATTGCAATGCATTATGGAAAATATTTATCACATTTGTCATCAAGTGAAATTAACTTCGAATTCCCCTTATTATTTCATTTTAATAAAATTCAATATCAAGACAATGTGTATACATTCTTGTTGATCAATATTCCTAATTTATTTAATAATTTCTCTCTAGTAGAACTAAAGTTTATTCTCTCATGTAATCTTCCTATATCTCTATGAAAGATTCGAACATGAAAGTATGCATTAAAAATAATAGAACATCTATTGATATCATGCAAAGCATAGTGATATATCGATATCCTCTATTGGATTTCACAATGATTGTTATAAATGCAATCTATCCTATAGTCTCTCTTGATAACAATAAAATTCACTACAAATTCAATTGGTGATCAAACAATTGAAAAGGACAATAAAACAATAATAAACATCCACAAATCAAATCAAATCAAATTAAAGTCAAAATAATTAATTAAGAACTAAAAATATTATAACAAGGGTTCATCTCCTCCTAGCAATATATAAATTTAGCATAATATATTGAAATTATAAGAAGTAATATTAAAGTGGAAAGATAAAACCCGGATTTTTGAAATTATAAGAAGTAATATTTAATTCATATGGCAAAGACAAAGAAAGTGTTACAATATTTAACATTTTAATTTGAAGCTTATTTGAATTCATGNTATATATATATATAAAAAGAAAAACCTAGTCTAACATTACAAAATTACAAGAAATCATGTTTGAATAGTAGAACATCACCCGAATTATTGATAAATTGAGAAGAATTTGAATTATGAAATCTTAAATTTCTTTATTGATTTCTTGATTGATCTTAAGTTGTGCCTCCTGTTCTTCGCCCAAGAATCAAGGTTGTATCTTTAATTGATTGAATACTCGCAATATCCTCTTAATCTCTCAAATGATTTTTGATTTGGCATAATTGTTTCTCGTAATAATTGATGAAATATAACGTATGAGAGGTGTCTTCAATGGTTGTCCATGTTCTTTATTTATAGAAGGTGAAATTAGTTAAAAACAAAAGGTGAAAATTGGGTAGCAAAAGAGTTTCAATCGAATAAGAGAAAATGCCTTCGTATTGAGCACAATTATGTCTCTACACAGATATCAATATTTTTGTCATATATTTATCTTCCAAGATCTAATTGAGGCGCTTCAAAGTGCATTGGAAACCAAAAGGGTACAATTATTCTAGGAATAACATATTTTCAATTCGAACATTTAATATGTAAAAAATTAGTCTCAATTTGCGATTGAGAATCTGGATTAATGAAAATACTTTGATTTTATTTTAATGATTCACTCATTTGACTTCTAGTTGCATCCAGTTGATCCCCTATGATCTCCAATCAATAAGTTTTGATCCGAATCAACGATTAGAAACTTGCAATTTAGTTCCCAAAATTTGAAAATTGTTATTTTTTGTTGGTTTTTCCTACCTTCTTTCAATTTCACTTTCAATCATTGAATTTTACCTAACAAAAGAAATATACAATAAATTATGACATAATTAATCATAAGAATTTTTGAATGTCTATATTTAAAGGCATAAATAAGTGTATAAATACACTTATCATTGAGCAGACATCTCATCTTCCATATAAGTCCAAAGAAGAATGGATTTTTTTTCCCTTTTTTATGAAAATGATTACAAAAATCGATTGGAATCCATTTTTAATAGTTTCTGTGCTATCCATCAACTATTGGTCAAATGCTTTAAAATTCTTTTCTCCCGTCCCTTTTCATAGAAAATATAATTGTTTCCTAATTAAATTTAAATTTACAAAGTTGAAGTTTAAAGACAAAGAGCTATTTTATATAAAATTAATCATTGAAATGAAACAAAATACTGATTTTGATTAAATCAGGGTTTATTTAATTTTTTTTTAAAGAAATTACTTTTACTAATTAATTATCTAAATTTGCCACCAGTTGAGGTTAACTATCTATCCTAGATAAAAATATGAGGAAATTACATAATTCTAGGTGTTTGAATATTGAAGTTCAAAAATCAGAGACCAAGTTTCATTATTCAAAAATCAGGTATGAATATAATTATCTACACCCAATTCAATTTCAAACCCTAACCATATCCCTTCGTCATTTTCTTTCCACCTCCTCTATTCTCTCTCTCTTTCTAAATGTCGCACTTCTCTTCTTCTCCCATCTTCTCCCATTCTCTTCGTGGCTGCAGCGGCGACTCTCGTGGTGCATCATCATCGCTATTGCCGGTGGGTAGCGGAGGCTATCGCCGTCGTCCATCTCTGTGTGGGGGCTGCAGCGTCGACAACCATCTGGAGAGAGAGAAAAGTGAAAAACAAGAGTTTTAGAGAGAGAAAGGAAGGAGACGCTGTAGTGTGATGTTGCGTACGCAACGGTACAAGGCTGCTATGCTCACTGGACTATCTACCCTATTTGCCTGATGACAATGAAATGCACGTTGTGACAGTGCTTGGATCTGAGTGTCACTACAGTAAACTGTGCGCTTGCTCGCTCAGATCTTTAGTCGTTGCATGGTAAAGTGGTGTTTGACCAATTGTGGTGGTGCAAATATGGTGTGTGGTGGGTTCGAATCTGGTCGGTGGTAGTGGTGATAGTGTGTGGTTGGATGTAGTAGTGGTGAGTTTGTTGGTGGTGATGTGGTGGTGATGTTGGTGGCAGTGGTGGTGATGGCGACGACATGGTGATGGTGGTCAAAAGTGGCGGAAGTGGTAGTGCCGTGGTATGTGACCAAGTATTTGGTCATCTGTGACTAAGTATTTAACTGTGGCCTAAAACTTTGACAACATGTGATTGAAAAAATAATCTGTGATCAACAAATTTGAAAATATATGACTATTTTATTTGAAAATATATGACTAATAAATAAATTGTGACATATAATTATGTATTTGTGATCTAATTAAAAAATATTTTTAATTAATTACCTAATACCTGAGTTTTGAATTGTTAAACTATCTACCTGACTTTTGAATTGGTGTAAACCATACGCCTTAATTATGAATTTTTCCCTAAAAATATCCAGTACTATAACTTGGCCCATTTAACATTTAAAGAAAATGCCCAGTTTTAAAATATGGAAAATTCTACTGATACATAATTCACATGGGGGTGTACCCTTCATGAATAAAATTCTTTTTATAATCATGCGGGGTCCACCCCATATGAGAGGGTGAACATACTTAGGTAAAACAAATTATGTACCAATAACATAGCTCTTAAAATATTACCATTATATGAGAGCCCCGTTATCCTTTAAGGGGAAACAACATACACTCTTCAACCACTATCTCTCCCTCTCTCCGACTACCTCCTGCGATTAACCCTCTGGCACCAATATTTTGTGTTGGAGTGATTTCTAAAAGGTAATTCATCTTATTTCCAAATTTGGATAGCATTATGTGCTTCGAATCTACTGGACTTTATATGCTAATTTCTCATATGTTTTCGTTGTTGTGATTGATTTAGTTTAAGCACAATGTCGATCTAACATTGTCTTTTATGGTAATATTCCATGTGCAACATTAATTTGCTTAACGATATCTCTTAAGCATGTCTTTTTCTATGGTTGCCGTTACTTGAACTAGGGGTTTGTGACTTTGTGGTGGTTAGATACTATTTTTTAACAATTAATGAATTGTATTTGTGATTAGTAGCCATTTGACCTTGAGGGAACGGGAGAGCCAAATGCATTGGATGGTTCTTATAACAAGTCGAAAAGCACTCAACTTGCTTGTGCTGAGTCTAAAAACTTTGGATTCAAAATTTTAACAAATTGGTACATATTCACGGATACGAATGCATGTGAAAACTTTCGGTCGAGAATAAAGAGTCTCATGGAATGATCATATCAACGTAGATATCAATTGGGATGATGTATCAATTTTGCTTCAAGTGCTATCTTTTTTAGTATTCTTTTTGAATTTGGTGATATCTGTATTATGTAAATCTTGACCTTAAAAAGTATGGAGGTTGTTGTTGCTTATTTTGTTTGAGATAATTGTATATTGATTTTGGCCATTAGAAAATTATATATTTATATATCTCTGTTATTAGTAAGTTTTCTGGAAAGTTACGTACACTACCATAAAGATTAAAACATTGTAACATGATTTAATGCACAGTATAAGTTACAATTTTAAAAATTATATACGTGGTAAAAGGATAAATACGAGTCATAAGTTATTGAGAGAAAATGAAAAGAACTTGATCGATTTCATTCAAAACTAGTAAATGAACTTTACATTGAGTTGTATATAAATAACAAGCTGAGATAACAAACTAACTAAGCTAACTAACTATTTACAAAAACCAATACAATTTTGACATGTGGATTAACTAACATAACCACCCTAACAGCAACTATCTTTAACTAACTTCCAGCTGTGCCTCATAGCTGATTTGAGTTCCTAGTTGCTTCTAGGTGCTTCCAGCTGCTTTCCAGCTTAACATTCTGTTATGCCCCCTCAAGATGGATTATGAGGATTGATGATAGCCATCTTGGACAACAATGGAAATAGTGAAGTCGTCGATAAAGCCAGCCAATTGATGTTAACTACGAACAGGAAGTAATTTGATAGATCCAGCAGTAATCTTGTCTCGAATGAAATGGCAATCCAATTGTGTATGTTTGGTTCTCTTGTGGAATACAGGATTAGTTGCTACATGTATGGCAGTTTGATTGCCACAAAATGTTAGAGCAGGAGCAGATGAAGAAACTTGAAGATCGTGAAGAAGTTCACTGGTAGTTGAAGCCAATGCCCTATACTTAGCTTTAGCTAAAGGCTTTGATACAGTGCTCTGTTTCTTGGCTTTTCATGACACCAAAGAATCACCAAGGAAAACACATAATCCTGACTACCTTGTGTCAAGACAAGAGCCCAGTCTGCATCAGCAAATGCACGAAGTTGGAAAGATGAGCGAGCTAAAAATAGAAGACCCTGTGATGTAGAATCAATAGAAGAGGAGGAAGAAGAAGAAGAAGAAGAAGAAGAGGAGGAGAAGGAAGAGGGGAGGACGTGAAGAAGAGGAAGAGGGGGAGGGGAAACGACGCCGTCGTCAATAAAACATTCATTCAATCATTAATTGTCACAATAACAATGAAAAACCCAATAAATAGCGAAAAAAGCGAAAAACCTAACGGGCTTGGGCCGACCCACTAATACAAACCCAATAACAATAAATAAAATAAAATAAACGATAGGTCAAATAATGAGAGTAAAATAACTAAATAATTTTCGACGTGATGTCCGCATCAACTCTTCCGGGATGGGAGAAAACCTCG
>CAIGRB010090403.1:6221-19136 GCA_903798255.1 Fraxinus quadrangulata | reverse complement strand
GGTGTTTGTTGAACAACCACCCGATTTTAAAAATCACAAACATCCAGAATATGTTTTCAAATTTCAAAAAGCTCTCTATGGTTTAAAATAAGCTCCTAGGACTTGGCACGAATAATTGAGCAAATTTCTAATTTCAAATGGCTTTTCAATAGGAAAAGTGGATACCACTCTTTTTGTTAAAACTCAAAAGAACGATATGATCATTGTTTAAATTTATGTTGATGATATTATATTTGGTGTTACTAATATTTATCTTTATGAAGAGTTTTCTAAGTGCATGAGCATGGAATTTGAAATGGGGATGATGGGAGAACTTAAATTCTTCCTGTTATGGAATCTTCATCAATCAAAGTAAGTACATATTGGACATGTTCAAGAAGTTTGACATGGATGATTTGAAGACAATGAGCACCCATATGAGCACATCCATAAAATTGGACAATGATGATCAAGTTACGTCCGTTGATAGAACAAAATATCGAGGTATGATCGGATCATTTCTTTACTTAACTGCAAGTAGACCCAATATTGTGTTTAGTATGTATCAATGTGCTAAATTTCAATTGAATCCTAAAAAATCTCATCTTAAGGCTGTGAAATGAATCTTTAGATATCTTAGTGACACTAGAACTTTAGGGCTTTGGTATCCCAAGGCACATTGATCTACTTAGCTATTCGGATACCGATTGGGCCGGATGCACAATCGATCGTAAAAGCACTAACAAAACATGTCATTTTTTAGGCTTTACATTTGTATCATGATTTAGCAAAAAACAAAATTTTGTTGCATTATCAACCGTCGAATCCGAATATATATCGGTGGCTAGTTGTTGTGCACAAGTTCTATGGATGAAACAAACCCTTAGTGATTATCACATATCCTTTGATCATATACTCATCATGTATGAGAACACTAGTGCCATAAACTTGTTTAAAAATCATATTTTGCACTCTAGGACGAAACACATTGAAATTAGACATTACTTCCTAAGAGACCATGCTCAAAAGGGTAATATTGTGTTAGAATTTGTAAACACGAAAAATCAATTGACCAATATCTTCACAAAACCTCTAGCTCTTGATCGATTCTCACATATTAGAAGAGGTATAGACATTATTGATAAATTTGAAGTACATAATTAAGTTCACAACTATATGTGCTTACATATTTTCATCTCATTTTTATGTGTGCACAATATTACATAATTTAGTATGGTTTATTATTTAAAAAAAAAAAATCGGACGAGAGACCGGACGTCCTGATTGAACCGAACGTCTGGTTCAACGATGGGGCACTTTTTATAAAACACGAACATGCCCTTTTTCTCTCCCATTTTCTTCCACTTTTCTCTCCCTAATTCTTTTTCTCCATCACTCAATCTTTCATTTCAAATCATCAATTACCTATCAAAATCAAAAACCCATTACTTCTACATCTCAATTCCTCAAAAAATTCTCAGTTTCATCCATTACTTTCCAATTTCACCCAATTGAAACCCTAACCTTTCTCATATTTTGTTCTCCATTTTCATTCTCGATTTTCAACAATGTCGGGCTCAAAACGAACGGGGAAAAGGCTCCAAAGCACGGTGAGGCAATCTCTCCCTCCTTCCGACGAAGAGTTCAATTTGGAACCCGAGGTGCTGGCCAACCCATTTGAAAAATCCCCCATTTTGATAGGTAAAAATGTTGATTTTACAGATTTTACTATTGAAGTACCTGCATTTCATATAGAAGAACTTAATGAAAATATGGGTTGAATTTTTATTTCAATTTTAGAAGAGCATGCATATCCACGACTAATGAAAGAATTTTACAAAAACATGTATATTACTTCCTATTTCGGTGACATTTCATGTTTGATTAAAAATGAACGCATCGTCATAAACAAAGCTCTCATTCGTAACATTTTAAAACTTGAGGTGTGTGCAACACAAATTTTTCTTCATAAGGTACATCCCACGTTAGACGACTATGACATTACCAAGACTTATTGTCAAGTCAACGGAATTATTTTTGAAAATATCACGAAAGTTAGTGCTAATCAATTGACTCTTCCATGTAAGGTTTTACAAAATATCATTGCAAATATTATCCTACCAAGAAAGGGTCATCGGGGTGAAGTGAGTTCGTTTGATCTCTTTCTTCTCGACTATTTTCTTATCGGTAGGAAATTTGATTTTCCCACCATTGCGTTAGGACTCATGAAGATTGGTCATTCATCTCGACACGTTAAAACTTTACCATATGGCATGCTTCTTACGAAAATTTTTAAACACTTTAACGTTTCATTGGATGATTAGACATTTGTCCAACTTCTACACACCAACACTATAAACATTCAAACCCTTAAATGCATGAAAATTACTAAAGAACATGGTCCGTAGGTAGCACATACCAAGGGGTTCGACCCCACATCGAGTCCTTCGACACCACCATTTGAGGGAGATGACGAGGGTGACGACGATGACATACCGAAATCTCCTATTCCTCCCGATGACATTTAGGGCTCCAGTATCCCTTGATCTTCGGGTAGTGGCTTCACGTTTACCAAGGATCAATACAACATGTTGAACAGCTGCATCGACTCCCTCACATCCTCGGTTGATGGCCTCGACGGGTGCTCCATCATATGCAAGCTCAGCAGAATGCCTTCTACGCCCATTTCTATGCCCACTTTCCTACTCGCTGCCTCTAAAGCTGTAGTCGCTATTTTTCTTTATGATGAATTTTACCTTATTTACTTCAAGATGGATATAACTTTTCGCTTCATGATTAATGTTTTTCTATTATTTGATTTGCTTCGTGATGAATATCTCGCTATGATTTCCATTTTATGCATCCTTTGGGTAATGCTTTATATTCTTTTTGCATATGGTTGTTTTCATTCCCTACTTCATATTCTTTTTGCTTATGCCAAAAGGGAAAAAACATATGTACAATGATATGCATGCTTGATTTGTATAAGTAAGGGGGAACAATATCATATGAATGCTTGATCTTTAAAAAATAGGGGGACGACATAGTAATGTACAAATCATATGTGATAAAGTATTTTTCTTATTATAAATCATCGTTTGTTTGTCATAATAAAAAAAAAGGGGGAAATTGTTGACATATGGTTGATATTATGTTTTGATTATAACAAACAAAATATTTTTATTTCTAACATTTGTATTCGAGTCTTTATTTTTACATGTTGTGTACTTGAACAAATTGAAGACAAAACAATTTCTACCAAAAGACATGAAGGTGACGATCAAGAAATCTCAAAAAGAAATTCATGCATTCACAATTGAAGACAAATCGAGTAACAAATCGTGCATTTGCGTCATATTCAAAATCGAGCAACAAATTTTGCACTCGCACCAAATCAATCAAAGATATTAAAACTATATCTTTGAACTCACTTGTAAAGGTAAAATACTTTAATCCCTAGCAACGACTCGTCGAAAGCTCAAGTGACGAACATTTATGCACGATAAAAGTTTACTTCGTAAAATTGTTTGCACAAAAAGTGGTTTTCAAATGTAAGAATTTAAATTTAATTTTCAATCATATTAGCATCACTTATCTGAAAAATTAAGTAAAAACATCATGAAAAAACTTACCGGTTGCAAAAAAAAAAAAAAGGCCAAATGTTCTGCCCATCCGGAAGTTCGAAAATCGAATATCCGGTTCGGCCACAACAGTCGAAAATTCAATCGTTCTGATTTTGACATGCAACGACTATTTTCAGTTTTTCGATACTGTTCCAGACATCCGAATGGTCATCTGGTTCGGTAGAAAATTTCATATTTTCAATTGCTATGAATACCAATTCATTTGTTATTTATTGTACATTCAAGAGCATTCAAGTGAGATATTTTTGAACAAAAATTGTATTGATTTCTCATTCCATTTATTAAATCATTTTAATTTTGGAAAACTTTTGATCAAATCAACTTTTGAAAATCATTTTACACATCAAATTTTTTCATACCTAACACTTGAGAGCTTCATTCATTGCTATTTATTAAAGTGTTAGCTTATTTCTCTCTTTGTACTTAATCATGATCATATCATTTATTAATAGAGAAGTTTCAATTTGCAAAATTAATTCTCTTTAAACTCGTGGGTCATGTTGAGGTCCTGTAAAGTTCAACGTTGTAAAATGATCGATACTCCTTATTTGTAAGTTATCGAAAGTTTTGTAAATGGTTGGATTGCAATACAAGTCAATCAACATAGTGAAGTTGGCATTGCTCGTGTCGGAGAGCTTGGTAACGAAATATGTAGATCATTGTGTTAAATCGAACTTTTATAATTATATCATTTGCATTCTCTATCCATCTTTACTTATTACTTCCATATTCGTGCTTATTATTTAAATTAATCTATCTAGTTATTGCATACTTGATTACTGATTAATTTTTTGAAAAAATTTTAAAAACCAATTCACCCCCCTCTTTGTTAGTTATTTTTGGGCTATCATCTGAATCCCTCAACCTCAAGGTACCAATGACAATTAAGTATTTGTTGCATACTTAATTAATGGCGTTCCTGGCATCCTCATTTATATACTGGTGGATCTAAATTTAAATTTTGCTCAAATGAGAAAATTTAAATTCACTTTTTGGTTCTTGGGGATGAAAAAACATTCTTCTGTTGGAAAATGCAATTTACATTTCTTTTGCGTCTTTCCATTGGAGAGGTTGTCAACCACTTTGAAGATCTAAATCACATTTTAGATCTATTTTACATCACGATTGAAGATAACAAACATATCTTATTCAGCCTCGTAGTACAAAAAAAAAAAAAAAAGTCACTCCAAGATTTAGATCTATTTTACATCACGATTGAAGATAACAAATATATCTTATTCGGCCTCGTAGTACAAAAAGAAAAGAATCACTCCAAAAGTACGAGTTAATTGTTTCAATAATCACTCAATTTATGCCATGGTCACGGTTTACTAACTAAACTTCAAAGTACTTCACAATTCTCATTGAACTTAACACATTTACACTCCAATTGTTACTCTAAAAAATTCATTATCTTAGTCACTGACACGACAATTTACGGTCGTTAAAAAAATTACAATTCAACCAAACAATTGTTTCATTACTCGTTCAACTTACATTTTGGTCACAGTTTACTAATTGAATTTCAAAATGCTTCTCAGTGATCACTCATATTTGAGATGTTGCATTCCATGCATCATCTGCCATATTTCATTCCCTTAGTTGCTAATAGTTGCACAAAAATTCCACATGCTAAGTTACAAATATTAAAAAAAATTACAACTTAACCAAGCTATCAATTCACCAAAATCAACATATGTGAAACATGACTTCTACAGCCCCATAAACTTCTTTAAAACCTATTAAAGCATCCCCTGATTCTTTTAGAAGTATTATTTTTTTCAATTCGAACGTTTACTGTGTGAAAAATAGGTTTCAATCTAAGGATGAAAATCTGAAACATAACTTGTTCAATTGGAAATTGATTTGTGAAATTACTTTATCTATATTTCATCATTTTGACTTCTAATTGTATCCAATTTATCATATGTGATTTTCAATCATCATTTTGTATTCGAATCAACTATTGGATATTTACACTTTGGTCTTCAAACTTTAGATTTCTTGCAATTTTACCTTTTCTCATTCATTGTATTCAGTTCCGTCAATTTCATCAATCTTTAACTAACAAACAAGATACACATATAATTAAGCCATAATTTATTAAAATATCCAACAAATACTCTAATTTAAAGGCCTAAACAATTGTACAAAATGTACTTGTCACTAGATTTTTAGAACTAAATTGAGGAACCTTCATTGGAGTTTAAAGAAGTTTATAGGGCGTGGAAGTCGCATTGCACGTATAATGATTTTTATGAGTTGATGGTTTTGTTGAGTTGTGATTTTTTTGGCGATTGTAACTTATTCATGGAGTTTTCATACAATAAATTAGCAACGAAGTGAACGAAATATGGTGGATGATTGATGGAGTGCAACATCTTAAAGATGAGTGACAATTGGAAAGCATTTTGAAGTTCGATGAGTAAACGGTGATGCAAGCATAAGTTTGATGAGTAATGAAATAATGGTTTGGTTAAGTTATAATTTTTTATCGGCCATAACTTGCCACGTCAAATTTTCGTTAGTCACGTCAGCGAATAAGGTAATGAATTTTTGAGAGTAATGGATTGAATGCAAACGGACAAAATTCAGTGAGTACAATGAAGTACTTTGTAGTTTAGTAAGTCAAATTTGACCATGGTATAAGTTGGGTAATTATTGAAACAATTAACTCCCGAAGGTAACTATAGCAATCTTAGAATATGAGCCTTAGTGTTGAACCAATTTTCTGCTTCCATAATGCATTATCACCATTACCATCGAATATGGATACAAGGAGAGATTATCTTGGAAGGGATTCAAGACGAGTTAAGTTTTGGCAGAAAATGTGTAATAAAAAACAGCTACTTAATTTTTGTTTAAACACATGCAAAGATACTGGGAAGAGAATTTTAATCACTCAAGAACCCTCTAAAAAACCACAAAATTAGGTTACTATTCTTGCAAATTCTTCAAAAGCAAACTGGTCTTAGACAATACATTATTATCACAAGTGACTTAGCCGCCAATACTCAAAACCGAGAGAAAATAATCTCTCTAGAACATATTTTAGCCATTGATGGTTGAGATTAAACCACAATCCTAGGCTCTCCTGTTCATGCGACGTGCCCATCAATGCCACTTCCAAAGAATCTTTGGAGTAGAACACTTTTTGTGGCTGTGTGGCATTACACAAACCTAACTGCCAAATGTTGGGAATATTACATTGATAATGTGCATTATATTTTCTAGAAGTCCAATTTACGTGCGCGAAATCGAACATGATTTTGACATACCAAAATGGAATTTGAGAAGACGAAAGGATAATTACCGAAGGCAAATACGTGACAATAGATTTTATCCTTTCAATTTTTCAACGACAAACATTTCCTATAATAGAAAAATAGTTAGTTTTTGTAAAACCAATTCTCAAGTTCAAAGAAATCAGGAAAAAAAAAATGAAAGTGATTGGATTGATTGAGGCAAGTATTCGACACTTTCTCCTTAAGATGAATTTGCCCCGCATCATCTTCCAAAATATAACGACCACATCTATCCATAGGAGCACTCCAAATGATTTAGACCAACGAACTCAAACAAAGTTTCCTCTCTACCATAACTATGACTTTGATGCAAAAATGAATCATTTCTACAAAGTATTATAAGCAAAACCAAAGTATAAAAATGGAATGAAATGAATAATGAACATCATATGGGTCCTTTATATAGAATGTGAAGAAGTGTGGTGGAGAAATATGCCCCAAAACTCAGCAATCTTAGTTAAAGGTCGCAGCCTTTTGCTATCGCTCGTCTGTCGTTTAAACGTCGCTCGAGTGCCAAAAGTCTCATTTGTCGCTCGTCTAGAGCTGGCATGTTGCTCGAACGACAATCTCACATGCTAAATTTTGATTTTTCTTCAAATATTGGACTATAATTTTTAAATTCCAAATATATTACGATGATCTACTCGATGAGTAGAACAAATTAGTCTATTTACTTTCGTAATTCGACTATCGAATCAAATTCGAATATTTGATCAAAATTGACACAGAGTCACTTTTCAAAATTTACAAGTGACTATCTTTTGATTTATAATTCAAAACCATGCAAATCGCCACAAAAATGTTAATTCACATTGTTTCACAAACTGTCCTATTCCTCAAAAAATTGTAAGAAAGAAAAAACTGGAGATTAGGGAAATCTATTAGGGGATCAACTAGCTACAAAAGTTGATAAGTTTAAGATTATGGAAAAAAATTGAATAAGTAAACATTTTTTGCAAATTTTCTTTTTCTTCTTAATTTATTTTTACAATACGGCATTCTTGTTTTGGCGTGGGGTTTTCTAATAAATCATTTAATGTACCATTTGTTTAAGGTACTAGAGAAACAAGAACCATGGTCTAGTGGGTGGAGAAATAAATTTATACAACTTGGAATTCTTCGGTATTCTTCAATATTAATGATTTTTTTGTTTTTTATCAATATAAAATCAACAACATCCTGATTTTTATACTTGTTAATATTCAATTGAAACAGCGATGATTGATCCATTTATTCTCAATATTGTATCACAAATTTTCATCTCGTGTGAATTCAATATTTTACTCTTTCATAATGCCATTATATACTAATTCCTTGGACCGGGTCTCATGATAAACCCACGCTAATTAAAGCTAAATTGGGAGGCTTGACCGCTGCCCTAACCGGCCTATCCGGTCGTCATTCGACTCTCTTTTATTCTATATAACACAAAATCCGATCCCCAATTAACTCGGTTTCATCATTCTCCAAATTCTCGAATCGAAAGGGGAAAATAATCTAATTCGAATCAAACCAAAGTAAGTTCTTCACCCGATTTATAAAGCCCGTGTTTTGAATTCGCATGCTGTAAAATTTTGATGTGTGCGCTATTTTCCTTTTCTGGTTTCGTAGTATGTGTGTATGTATATGCGTGTGTGTTTTGGGGGGAAGAATTTGCTCATTTAGGAAGTAATTTTCGTTTTTTATATGTTTAAGGTAGAACAGATGTGAAAATGTCTAATCTAGTTATGGAGCCAGTGCCTGTGACTTCACAAAAGCACGACCCGGCTTGGAAGCATTGCCAAATGTACAAGAATGGGGACAGGGTTCAGCTCAAGTGTATATACTGTGGGAAAATTTTTAAGGGTGGTGGGATTCATAGGATTAAAGAGCACCTTGCATGTCAAAAAGGGAATGCAGCTACTTGTTTGAGAGTTCCGCAAGATGTTAGGCACCAAATGCTAGAAAGTTTGAATGGGATTGCTGTGAAGAAGAGGAAAAAACAGAAACTTTCAGAAGAGATGTCGGGTAATTTTGATAATCCTGAAACTAGTGGGGTTGATGTCTTGAACCATAATTCTGGTTTGAATACTGAGGTCGATTTGCTTCCTGTACCCGAGATGCATGAACAGAATGCAGATGTGCTTGTAAATAGAGAAGATGGTGTGATCAACAAAGTAGGTGGTAGAAAGAAGAAAGGAAGAGTTAGGAAAGCCCCTCCTGCTGTCAATCATAATGCAATTGTTTTGAGTAATATGCAGAATATGAACTTGAAGAAGGTGAATAGTCCAGTACATATGGCAATAGGGAGGTTTTTCTTTGACGTTGGAATACCTTTTGATGCTGTGAACTCTGCTTATTTTCAGCCGATGGTTGATGCAATTGCGTCGCAAGGACCAGGGGTTGCTGGCCCCTCTTACCATGATATTCGGAACTGGATTTTGAAGAATTCGGTTCAAGAAGTGAGGAATGATGTTGATCACTGCATAGAAGCTTGGGGAAGGAGTGGTTGCTCCGTTTTAGTAGACGAATGGAATTCGGAAAGGGGTAAGACATTTGTGAACTTTTTGGTGTATTGTCCAGAAGGAACAATTTTCTTGAGGTCTGTGGATATATCTCACATCATAGATTCTACTGACGCCCTTTATGAATTGCTCAAGGAGACAGTGGAAGAAGTTGGTGTGAGAAATGTGATGCAAGTGGTAACTAGCAGTGAAGAGCGTTATGTTATAGCTGGGAAAAGACTGACTGATACTTACCCTTCTGTATTTTGGACTCCTTGCGCTGGTCATTGCATAGATTTGATGCTTGAAGATATAAAAGAACTGGATTGGGTAAAAATGAAGCTAGCACAAGCAAAATCGATCTCTAGATACATCTACACTAATAGCGTTGTTTTGAACATGATGAGACGATATACATTTGAAGTTGATTTGGTTGATATAGGAATCACACGGTCGGCTACAGATTTTATGACACTGAAACGAATGGTGGATATCAGACACAATCTTCAATCCATGGTTACTTCTGAGGAATGGATGGGGAGTCCTTTCTCAAAGAAACCAGAGGGGTTAGCTGTACTAGACTATATCAGTGATCAGTCATTCTGGGCCACCTGTGTTTCAATTGTGCGGTTAACTGATCCACTCTTGCGACTTCTGAAAATAGTTGGTAGTGAGAAGGGGCCTGCTATGGGGTTCATTTATGCAGGACTATATCGAGTGAAAGAAACAATTAAGAAGGAACTTGTTGAGAAAAAAAAGTATTCAACTTATTGGAATATCATAGATCACAGGTGGGAACAACTTCAGCGACATCCCCTTCATGCCGCAGGTTTCTATTTTAACCCCAAGTTTTTCTACAGTCTTGAAGGAGATGTGCATCTTCATATTCGGTCGCTGGTATATGATTGTATAGAGAAATTGGTTTCTGACCCAAAGATTCAGGACAAAATTGTGAAGGAAACAGCTTCTTATCATGGTGGTACAGGAGACTTTGGTCGGAAGATGGCTATCAGAGCTAGGGACACTTTACTTCCCAGTGAGTGTCCTTTCATGAAATAAAGGCATTTTTTTCCCGTTGTTGTCAAATTTAATTGGGAGCCTCAATTCTTGTGTGATTAACATTTTCTTTTTTGAGTTAGTTTCTCCTGAAAATTTGAGGAGAACTGAAATATCTAGGGAATGTTTGATGCTGAAGAAACATGCCATTTTTCAACAAGAGAAATGCCCAAAGATTGGAAATGTGCACCAATTTGAACTTTTAAGAACCTTTGCCTACATTCTATCTGGGGGTTGTTAACGAGGTCTACTGCTTTGCACAAATTCCTTGTAATTTTTTTTTATTATTATGTTTTTCAAAACTGACAAATTAACTGTAATCGGTGGGTCAGTTTATCATTAACCAGCAATGGTGAACCTCATTTCTTCTCTAGCTAAAAACATGCACAACCAGGCATGGAATGACTACGAAAAGCTACAACAGTAATACTAAAAATAAACAAAGATAATAGTATGCATGCCATGGCATTTTAGAAACTCATTTATTCCTTATACATGTTTATTATGGTTTGTATTCTGCAATTAGCTTATTCTCTTTCATTTGGATTGTCTTAGCTGAGTGGTGGTTAACGTATGGTGGGGGATGCCCTAGTTTGGCTCGCTTGGCTATCCGCATTCTTAGTCAAACTTGCAGCTTGATTCGGCGTAATCCAATTCGAATACCTCTTGAATGCATGCATGAAAAGAAAAACTGCTTGGAGCATCAGAGACTCAGTGACCTTGTTTTTGTTCAGTACAACATGTCCTTGAGGCAAATGTAAGTAGATAATTTAGCCCTTTCCATGTTCTAAAGTTGCTGACATTCAGAAAGGTTAAGACCAACATATAAGTGGTTCTCTTCTTGATTATTTTGTAGGGTTTTGAGTGACAAAGAACAGGAAACTCTGGATCCCATTTCATATGACAACTTTAGTATTGTTGAGGACTGGATCATGGACAAAGAATTAATCTTAGGGGGCTCGGAGAATTCAGACTGGATGGCTGTTGATCCACCTTTAGGTAACACCGCCCCCTTAGGACCATTAATTGATGATGTTGAAGCATTGGGAGGAGGTAAGTCTTTTTGGAGAATTCATTATCAACGTGTGTTATATATTGAGGTTACTTATATATTTCTCACTGTAATTTGCAGGATTTGATGATTATGAAATTTTTGATGGGGTGAAGGTTGAAGAAGAAAATGGGGGAGAAAATATTGCAAGTCAATAGATTCTTGCAAATGAAATTCCCATTCTTTTCAGAGGAAGCTGAAGATGGTTAGAGGCTGATTCTAACCAACAATTGGTAATTGGTTGGAACAAAGTTTGAGGACTGGACAACAATGTAAATATACTTCGTTATTGATGATGTTGAATATGAATATTTGTCATTATGATTTAAGATCTGCTGAAGAAAGGTTTTTAATAAATTGCATATTATGTTTAGATAATTTTCTTTTGTCCTCGATAAAGTCTAAGAGAAGGCAGAAAGAATTGAGAACCTTTTCTGCAGTATTTCTAACTCGAAGATGCATGAGCTCCTAAAAAACTTATTCAAAACATTAACATGTTTAATACGCTGAAGTTCACATGATAAGGAGAAAGGCATGTGACCATGTTTAAACTTCATTTCCAATTCAATGTACCAAACTCGCAAAAACAAAGTACTTATAAGCACTTAAAAAATAAATTCTGCACTAGCATTCATGTTTTGACTGTTTGTTCTTACAGATAAATCATATACACTGTCATAGGCAGTTATTAGTTACAGTCAATACCAGCAGTATTAATAAACTCAACACTATAGTGAAATTGCAAGATGAAAGGATAGTACAATATGCAATGTAACATAATTCTCGTAGTGTTGCGTTTATTACTACTGCGGCTATTACATATCTGCGCTACCTGAGCCTCCAGAAGAATTTATCTAGAAACATCATCAGGAAATTCTAATTTTACTAGTATGGTTGAAAATGAAAATCAACAATATTCAAATAAAGTTGAATACACAAAGGCCTTTATGCCGGAACCTATGCTAAATCTAGAACCTGAGAGACAGGAAACAGTATGTGGAGAAATCTGGTTGACGAGTGGAAAGCTCAAGTCTAGCTCACAGACAGAGACATGAGGTCGGACCAAGAATGCTGAAGCCCGAAGATTGGCAGGTATTGGTTGGCAATCAATCCTCATGGATCCTAATCAATCCCAGTCACAGCACCTTACGAAATGCAAATAACACATCCCTTCCAAAAACTACAAAGAGGTATGAATATTCAGCTATTCTTAATACGGTTTATATATTATTCTTCTGCAGTTGCTGACTTAAGTATTGAAGTCATGGGGGACACCTCGCCTGCGTGCTGTCTTGCAGGAGTTGAGATCCAGTGGGGGAGAAGTCCAGGGGCAGGGGAGGTTTTTGACTTCATCAACGTCCAACTGCCATCCACTCTACATGAAGCAGCTTCACGAT